>JAQPPZ010009178.1:0-21167 GCA_028583015.1 Wollemia nobilis
TGTGCATGTAATTCGAGTGGCATTGTGCATGTAATTCAAGTGGCACTATGCATGTAATTCGGGTGGCATTATGCATGTAATTTAGGTGGCATTTTGCATGTAAGCCAACCATGGAAGGGAACTCTTTAAATACCCGAGAAGGCACCAATGTATTCATATTTTTGCAAATTAATGAAGTGTTGAAGGAGATTGCCCCCTTGAAGAGGCCTATGATTCTATATTATTGTGAGATTGTTCATGCAAATTTTTGTTATAATGTGTATTTTGTTTTGAATATTAATATGATGTTTATGTGAGTTTATTTCCTGTATCGCTCCAAATTTTTTGCATCCTTACCTTCAGGCTATAGGATCCGCACCTGAAATGGGGATGCGAGAAGGATGGGACAATACCTCGGACTGAGAGGCCCTTTGAAGGTCGGGCCTCTCGGGAGAGAGGTATAAGGGTGAATTTTCGATGGATGGTGGGTTCACCAGGAAACTTTTGAGTGGTAGTTTCCATGCCTAGGTTGAGAATGGTTTTGATGTGTTCATTTTATGCTTTAATCATTCATATCCTAGGTTTGGCCAAGATGAATCTAAGCTATTTTATATGCCAATGCTGATTTATATGAATATAGAAAACATGAATAAGTGCTAAACACAGAAATTATGCTAAATAATATAGAATATACTTGATTTTGGATGTCTGATGAAGATTCTAAGGTTTGTAGAAGTCGAGATCGTCTCAAATCTTACATAATCGTCTACAATTTCACATAATCATCTCAAATCACAGTCGATCGTCTGAGATCGGACGATATTGTTGTCGATCTGACGAATTCTTTAGACGAATTCGTTAGAAACTTGCAATCACATAAACAGATACCAAAGACCAAAAATGCAACTACAAAAGCAAGAGGAAATGATAGAAATAGCAGTAAACTTGCCTAAATGATAGATTCAGATAACAATTAAAAGAAATGCATTAATTTAATAATTTTTTTTAACTTTATCATGCATCTGTGCTAAATGAGGTGAACTCCAGGATACAAAAATAGAATAAACTAAGTTAATGCATGAGAAAATGAAGAGAAGAGATAAAAAATGCAAACTCCGGGCTCTGATTGCCCCCAATTTGGACTGCAGTAAAGATCGCCTTCGATCGTACGAGATTGTCACCGATCTTTGATAGGATCATCCAAAATTTTTTGGAATCGTCAACGATGATCCAAGCTTGCTCCGGTTGAAAAACAGTAAAATTCTTGCAAGAAAACTTGAAATACTCAATGCAAACGAAAGTATGAGGGTGTTCTAATGCACGAAAACTAAAGTTGCAGGGAAATCAATCAACCAGGGGGATAAACTGAGAAAATTCTAGTTTATATAGTATTAGGGGGAGGTTAGTTTGTTGGAGATCATCCCAATTTGGGATATCTCTAATGGGGGAAACTCTAACTGCGTAGACACACTTTCTGCCCAAGTTAGAGAAGCTATTGAAACAGAAGCTAATTATGAAAATTCGATTTTGGGATGAAATTGTCTGGACGTTCTGTTCCAGATGAATTCGTCAGATCTGGGATGATTTTGTTTGATCGTCGACGATATCGTCCAACGGTCAAAACAAATCCTAAAAATGGCACGAAAAACAAGGGGAGTGGGTAACGAGAGGTTAACGGGTGGTTTGGGGATAAAATTCAAATTTTTATATTTTACTAAGGGTTTAATTGCACCAATTTTAGGGTGCTACATTTTGCCCCCTCTTTAGTAAATTTTCCAAAGAAAATGCTTTAAATATGAGTTCTTCCCATTTTACGAGAAAGCAAAAATTTACTCAATTTTCTAGATGACAATTCTAGGTCGAATCGTACGACTACTGACTATGGTGCCCCATCCGTGTTTTTACCCAAATCAAACGTTTGAGGTAAAAGCACGAAAAAGAAAAACTAAAAATTTTGTTGTTTTTAAATAAAATTAAGAAAAATAGGGTAAAATCCTAATTCATTTTTACTGTTCATTTTTACTGTTTTTAGAGCTCTGCAGAAAAAATGGTTGAGACAGCGCACCGATCAACAGAGGTCTGGCGCAGGCTATGGGTAAGAATCTAAACCTAGTGAATTATGTTTGAATTTGATTTGTGCAAGTTTTTGTTTTAAATTTTGGCTGTTTTGGGGCATCGCAGCCATTTTTAGGCCGTCGATGACGTCGAGACAAAATCATCCCCATTTCGTCAAAATCGTCCCTAGATCGTCGATTTCGTCTGAGGACGAAATCGACGAACTAGGAACGATCCCATCCAACAGGGGGCGATCCCCCAGTTGTGAAATCAAAGATGAATTCATCCTACAAAGGATGATTTTACCCAATTTAGGACGATATCATCCAATGGTGGACGATATCATCATTTTTATGAAATTAAGCTTGTTTGAATTGCATTTAATTGATTTTAATAATTGGTTTATTAATGAATTTTATTTTTTTATTGTTTGTTTTGCAGAGGGGATTACTAAAGAGTCGAGAGTGGAAATACGAGGGGCTGAGAGATGACGTAGCCGCGCTCGACCAGGCAAAGCGAGACCGACTAGCACAGTTCAGGCTCCAGCATGTGGCAAACATGCCACAAGTACCGATAGACATAGGGCTACTAACAACCCTAGTAGAGAGATGGTATCCGGGGTCATCCTACTTTCGGTTATCGATAGGGGAGATGGATCCCACACTAGAGGATGTATGGAGGATCTTGAGGATCCCCATACAGGAACGGTTGATGACTCCTATGGCCAATCAAGGCCAGGCTATGATGAAGTTGAGCGGAGACCCAAGCTTCACCCTAGAGAAGGGCAGAGTGAACATCGAGTCACTGAGGCAGATGCCTAGGGCATCTAGGTTGACTCGAGTGTTGGCAGGGATAGTGGGTGGCCTATTGCTATGCCACTAGAGTGGGTGCAGATTACCCTGGCTCCTTTTAGATGTGGTCTATGACATGAGATACCATGGGTATATATTTGCATGGGATAGCTTTATACTGTGCCGCTTGTATAGGATCCTGCATGGGGTCATATAAAAGGGAGGTCGATGTCTGGTTTTGACATCACTACTATAGGTTTGGTGCTGGGAGCACATCATGGTGTGGAGGCCGATAGGACTCCCACTAACAGGGGTTGATCGGGAGAGACCCCGGGTTTTCTATTGGTGGCTCTAGAGAGGGTCACAGTGGCAAATAGATCTATCGATGTCTCGAAGGTTGCTAGATGACCTCATCCCATACTAGATCACCTAGAGGCCATAGAGAGAGCATCCATGGTGGGCAGAGGATAGGCAAGAGCTGGCTCGCATCAAGCGAGTCTATTGGCTGAGGATGGAGCGAGGAGAGGTAGAGCTCCACCGCTATGACCGAGTTTTGTGATAGTTCAGTCTTCTATAGGGGATCCCTTCTCTCAGGGATTATGAGTACTCTTGTACTGTCTATGATAGTACTACACTAAGTTGGGCTTCGGATATGCAATGATTTTGGAGCCAAGATGCGGATGATGCCCCCATCCAGCCAGTGGATGGAGACGACGTTGGGGTTGCTGACGGATACAATGCCTAGTACATAGGAATCTGCCCTCCTCGAATGACGAGGGTACAGGGTCTGGTTCATATGATTGTGCGATGGATGGGGAGGTGGCACTAGGAAGCCATTGAGGTAGCGCAGGGTCACAGAGGGAGAGAGCAGCGACGGTCTCCATAGGAGAGATGCCAGAGGATGGCACATGCTCCACAGAGGCCGCAGTAGATAGGGATGAGGGAGGAGAGATTCCCTTCTCAGCAAGGGGAGAAGCCACCATCACCTGATAAGGGTAAGGGTGTCGAGGTAGGGGAGAGCAGTGAGACAATGACTCTCCAAGATGAGGTTGCCTGCATCCGGGCTTAGGTTCAGACACTACAAGATGAGGCTACATGGCTCAGGTCTTAGATTGGAGGGGCGAGCATGCAGGAGTTAGCACAGTCTATGGCTCAGACTACATTCTATTAGGGAGTATACTATTAGCTAAATTCTAGAGGGCCAAAGGTTGCAGCTGCCAGCTGGCATTACGGGGTCGATCAGGGTGGGCTCATCGAGGACTTCCTCACGATCGACGACAAGGACCCGAGACACAGCTTGGACCTCTATGGGACCACCTCCTCCACCTCAGGGTGGTAGAGGAGATGAGGCTGAGAGTTCAAGGTCTTCTCGAGGCTAGCTACTACAGACTGTAGATTGTATATATTATTTTTTTTTTAGGGGATTGAGTATGACAGGGTATTGATTGTGGCATACCAATCTAGATGATGTACATAATTTATTGATATATATAGATGGTATTTTTGATGATATGACTTGTGTATATGTTGTATGATGCTTTAATTTTGGATTTTTTGATTGATTATTCATGTAATTATGTCATTTGAAAAGAAATTATAATTTTATGCCATGCCATAAAATTGGAATGAAATAATCTGATGTAAACAAATTGGTTTTGTGGTGTGATGTGATCCAAAAAATAAAAGGGACTTCTAACAATAATTCAAAGGACATTGTCACTGTTATAGACCATTTCATGGAGTCACCACTCACTAGGTTGTCAAGCTAATCCCAGTATAGAAATATTGCTAAAAGTAAAAAGGGTGCTTAAGAGACTGTCTTAAGGCTTTGTGTTGTGATGATGAAAAATGATGATGATGATGATTTGTTTTTAGATTTTCATAAAAATATTATGCATGAGATATTAAAAGAAATATTATTTTTGCTAGGTATAAATTCCTAAGTGTGATAAAATTTTGAACAATTCCTTAGAAATTATACCATGGTTGCAAAATGGAATGTTGACATAATGAAATGAGATAGATAAATTTGCGTTCTTTTTAAAGCACAATTGTGTAACATAATGATGTAAGCCATATGTTTTTATGAATTAAAATAAATGGGAAAATAAAATTAGAACAATGGTTTGCGCTAGGCATAGAATTATAGGTATAGAATTATACCATCATCTCGAAATCCAAAGAAGAAATTGATATTTTAGTTTTATTGTATGATTGATTTTTTATTTTGAGATAAACAGAAAATAATAATATATAAACGTGACTTTATTTACTAGGTTTTTAAAGATGTTGTGAAAGAAAATTTTTGGATTATTGGAAAGAAATATATTTAACTGTTTTGATGCTAAGCAAATGTTCTTAAATAAGAAGATGAAATGGTTCTAAAAGAACTGCAGAGATATTTTAAATTATCTTAAAGACAAAATATAGATTTATAAGGAACCCTATTGTGCAAATGTGAGTTCATTACTGATCTTGATTTATCATAATGATACAAAATCTCTCAAATACAAATGTGTGTGCAATTGTACAATTCCTTTTGTATGAGAGGCTCTACCTTGGGATTGGTATACCTCTACTTCTTCTTCATCATCTTGGTGTATAAATAGAGCTCAATGTGTGTTGAATAATGCTCCTATCATATCCTTTTAGATATTTGTAGCTCCATAATTTCACATCACTGCATCTCTTTTATGGTTGTAATCTTCCATACCTTCAGTGTTTATCTTGGGGTAACCTCAATTTACTAGTAATCCCCTTTGTTGATTGTCATTCTTCTTTTTCCTTTGAACTGGTCATTAGGGCTAAAAGAGATTCTAGTGTGACAAGCCCTTTGGGAAAGTTTTGGGCCTTAGTTAGGAGTAGTTTCATTGATTAGAAACACATACAAATGTTCTAAGCATGATTTATTTGAAGCGAGTTCCTAGAGTCGACGAATAATGATGGTAGCATATTCGTCATCTAACTCCAAGGGCAAAAGAGATGTAGCTGCATCCATAGCGTCAGTTGCATGGTTGCTAGTTCGAGGAATAGCTTCCAAGGTAACTTGATCAAATAAAGATAATAATTGTAAGACATATGCTTTATATGGACATAATTTATCATCTCTGGTCTGAAAAACATCATTGATTTGATTTATGACAAGTTGAGAATCATCGAAAACCAATATATTTTTAATTTTTATTGCCAAGGCAGCTCGTAATCCAATGATTAGAGCCTCATATTCAGCAGTGTTATTAGTACAAGCAAACATTAATTTAAAGGATAGAGGTATAAGATGTTTTTGTGGATATATTAAAATAATACCTGTACCAGCACCACTCATGCATCGGGCTTCGTCAAAGTATAGGGACCATTGCTCTGGATGGTCTGCCTTGAATTTAAGGCATTCATCCAAAAACTCAATGATGAGGGGATGGGTAGACTCTAAGGGTGTAATAGCTAATTGATCTGCTATGATTTGACCCTTAACAAACTTTTGTCCTATAAACATGAGTTCAAACTCGCTTAGTGCAAGAACCCACTTGGCTGTGCGACCAGATAAGTATGGTCGACTCATGAGATATCGCAAAGGATAGAATTTAGCAATAACATACGTTTTCTGACTGAGCATATAATGGCATAATTTTTGTGTAGAAAATATGACTGCTAGACATAGTTTCTCTAATGTTGTGTAGTGGGTTTCATAACTGATTAAGGTTCGGCTAATGTAATAATTAGCACGTTCTTTCTTCTCATCATCAAGTTGAGCTAACATAGCTCCTAAGGCAAAATCTAAAGCAACAATATACAAGATAAATGGGCGATCAGAGCTAGGTGGTGAAAGCACAGGTGGGTTAAGGAGATATTGTTTGAGGAGTTCAAATGATTCATGACATTTGTCATCCCAATGAAAAGAGACATCTTTCTTAAGAAGCTTAAGAAAGGGTATTGTTTTATCCGCCAACTTATCGATGAAGTGACGAATAGCCTGAAGATTACCTTGTAGACTCCGTAATTCATATATATTTGTGGGTGCAGGTATATCAATGATAGCCGTGATCTTGAGAGGGTCAATTTCGATGCCACGTAAAGAAACTATAACCCCCAATAATTTACCGAACTTAACTCTAAATATACATTTGGTTGGATTTAGTCGGATAAGATATTCCCTTAACCGATCAAATACTTTTCTCAAGTCATCTAAATGATCATCTTCTTTGATGGAATGAGCTATAATATCATCTACATAATCATGTAGAATATCATGCATCATATCATGAAAGATATAAGTCATGGCTCATTGATATGTTGCACCTACATTCTTCAAATAGAATGGCATCACTTTCCAACAAAAGGTTCCCCATGGGGTAATAAAGGTTGTTTTAGCCTGATATTCAGGAGCTATCATGATCTAATTATAACTAGAAAATCCATCCATCAAGGATATCATTCCACTCCCAGCATTAAAATCAATGATCTGATCCATGTTGGGAAGAGGAAAATCGTCTTTAGGGCATGCAACATTAATATCTCTAAATTCTGTGCAAACCCTAACTTTGGTAGCTTCTTTCTTAGTTATTGGAACTACATTCGATATCCATTCAGCATAATCAATGGCTTGTATAAAAATAACCTTCAAGAGTTTTTCTAATTCCCCTTTGACTAGTAAGGCCACTTTAGGATGCATTTTTCTAAGTTTTTGTTTAACAGGTTTAGCATCCGGATGGACTACTAGGTAATGCATAACTACAGAAGGGTCTAATCCTGGCATATCTTCATATGTCCAAGAAAAAACGTCTTCATATTCTTTAAGGAATGCAATGTATTTATTTTATTTTTCTTAACTCAATTCTAATCCAATGCGGATTATGTGAGGGTTATCATTGGTTCCAGTGTTAATTTTTATGACATTCTCTACTTCCATGTGTAGATCTCTCTCAAAATTAGGTGGGGCAGGTGAAACGCCCAATTATTGTAATTCTTCTAAGGTTAACTTAGATAATTCTTCATGAGGAGTCGTGGCCTAAAGTTGGGCTATACTAGGTATAGAGCCATCGAAATAAAATTCGTTATGTAATAATTCCTCAATGGAGACATCATGGAAGATATCTCCCTCCAACTCATCATCAGATTCAGTGATCATCTGAGGGTAAGCTATGGATAACATATTACATGTAAATGGTATATTCATTAAATGCAAGACATCATGTTTATCCAAATAATATTGGTAACACGAGATGGTCATCCTCCTAAAATGGAAAGGGCTGACCCTTACTAGGAAATAGACCCACACCACATCGGGTGGGCCACGGCTCTACCTCAAAAGGTTCTTTCATACCATTCTGGAAAGGTCCCAAACCTTTCCCCTTATATCCCAATTTAAGCATTATAGGCTTAGCTTTAATATACTCATTAGTAAAATAACATCGAGCATATCCATCATAGTGTGTCTTGATGTTTCTAGGTATTCTTCCCCAGTCATATCCCTTATAAATAAAAGCACGGCTCTCGACTTGGTAAATACTGGCCACAGGCTGTGGGAGGCCCAAGGTATGAGGAGAGGGCAGAAAATTATTTAAGATAAGGGAATCTTGCATAGCAGCGTTTGTTTTTTCTAATATAAGAATTTTAGATAAATCGGGTAAGAGCTCATCAGTAAGAGCGTAAGAGGTAGAAGGAACATTTCCTACATCTTTGGATGCAGAAAATATGCCTCTGGTAGGTGTAGACATTGTAGAGATATTTATGGACGGGTCTATAGGTATGGAAGTTATAGGAGTAGAACAAGAAGGATTGGTTGTGGGTTTAGGATCTTTTTGAGGTTCTAATGTGGTTTGTTTAGAGGATGGTTGAACTATATGTAGAGGTGGAGTTGATGTAGAAAAATTAGATGATGTTATGGGTGTGTGTTTCACACATTTAAATGGATGATTAGAATTAGGATGTGTAGATGATAAAGCAAGGCAAATTAAATCCAACAGGTTCTGCCAAAGCACACATATCAAAGGGTCTAGGATCACCATGAATGGTAACCAACTAATTTTTAAATTCAAATTTAACACACTGATGTAAAGTTGAGGGAACAACTCACATCGCGTTGATCCAAGGGTGACCCAAGAGTATATTGTACGATGCAGGGCAATGTACAATAAACATGGTCGTGTCTAAGGTTCTCGGACCAAATTGCAATGGGATAGTAATAACTCCACATGTTTCTTGTGTTTTTTCATTGAAGGCTTTTATAATCATATCATTTATTTTCATTTCGTCACTTCTAAACCCAAATCTTTGGTAGAAGTCAAAAGTGCAAATGTTTAAAGATGAACCATTATCAATCAAGACTCGTTTAACTGCTACATCTCCAATTAGGGCAGTAATATATAAGGGGTTATCCTTATGGAAACTATGTTGCGATATATCTCTATCCTGAAAATCAATACAATCGACTTCTCGAGTTATGATAGTATTGGTCATGGATTTAGGTTGAATATTTTGTGGTACCATCATTTGGATTAATGTGAGCATTAATTCATCCCTATGTGTAGGAGAAGATCTTAAAATGTCCAAAAGGGAAATTCTAGTTGTAGTATTTGATAATTGTTCATTAATATTATAAGGAGGTTTAGGTTGAACATTAGGTGCATGATTCCCTTTATTAGGGACTTTCAAAACAAATGGAGATGATCCATCATTCTGAGTTTGATCTTGTTGAGAATTTTGAGCCTGTTGTCAAGTAATAGCTCTAATAGTACCTATAATATTATATTGTGGATGATGAATGGGTCTTGGTCTAGCGTTTATGGCTTGTTCATTAGAAAGTAATTGTTGAGATGATGGTCTAGTAGTGACTCTTCTTGGAAATGTTTTCTTCTGGAACCATAGAATTTGTGATAGGTTGAATAGCATCTGATTCATCTTCAAAACTATTCGATTTATTTGATGTGATTTCCATGTCACTTTGTCTCGTATTCTATATCACTAAGATCAGGTATCTGAATATTATATACAGCTCTGGTCGTAACCATGGATAAAGTTGTGTCAAAAATTTGCAAATCATGAGCATGTGAATGTCCACTAATAGTCCCTACATATCGGGTAGGAGGGGTAACATTATGATGCTCAATTTGATTAGCCACCTCTTTACCATGCTTTGGTAAAGGATGTTGAAATATGTCCAATGATTGATTGGCATTCTGATTCTGATTTTGGGGGATATTCTTTTGAGCATTATTAGGAGGATTTTGTTTAGGTTGGAATGCTTGTACCTCCATATCATTGTTATCAATCAGGTATTGTATTTTATGTTTTAATATTTTACAAGAGTTGGTAGCGTGTCCAAGTCCTCTATGGAAATCACAATGTAAATCAGCTCTGTATCTGGGTATAGTTGGATCAGGTTCTCGGATAGCTGGTAATTGGATCAAACCTCGTTCTAATAATTGCGATAGAATGGTTGATAGAGGTTGATTTAACCTAGTAAATTATCGAGGTGGTTTATCAGGAGGTTTCAGTATAAACTTCTCCATTTTTTTTGCAGCATTAACAATAGTAATATTTCTACTATCAGTGACTCCATCACCCACAACTTGTTTATTTTTATATTGATTTCTAGATGTTTTCTCATCATATTTCTTTTTAGGCTGACCTCTCCTAATGAGAGTGTTGAGTGGTGTTTTCACCCAATTGTGAAAGCACACTCTCCGGTAGGATCTGAGTCCCAAAATCCTCTGCTTGCAAAGAAAGTAATTTCTCCAAGGTTCCTGTTATGTTGATTCTTTAACACCAATGATGTTGTTCAATGTAAATGCTGGGAACACCTTAGGGTTGCAAGTGGATGTTAACAAGGGGCACTATAGTTTACTTTAATTTGAATTTGCAGTGGACTCAAAGAGAATAAATCTAAGAAATAAATATATTTTGATCCTTAGTTCTGATGGATTTTTAGTTATTTACTTGAATTACAGTAATTAAAATGCAGAAAATAAAGTAAGGGTTTGAAAAATAAAGAAAAGCAAATGAAAATGAAACTAAACTACATCCAGAGTGCTATCATTCCGATTGACAAAACCGAAGATAATGAGGTTTTTGCATGCAACCTAACCTATTGAACCTGCAAATTCGCACAATCTAGATAAGCTAGGTGTGGGTTTCTAGGGTTTTTATTGAAATTTTAGACTTAGACATTTGCATGAAGCAACCAAGAACACTTGCATTTAACTCCACCTAGAAGCCTAGAAATCTGAAAGGGAAAAATAAGACATTAAATCATGCATGCAAAAGTGACTCCTTCTTTCTCATCAATAAGATGTCAACTCTCTGTATTTTTGTATTAGAATGATGTATCAATTACAGTTACAAAAGGTTCTAGGGTTTACAAATCCAGAACAAATGAAGGAAATTTCCCAAGTGCAGGCCCAGAATGGCATGCAGCCCTTGTCTCTGCAACTCTGCAAGTAGCAATTTCCAACCCTTCCTTCAATCTGCACTTCTGGTTTTATACTGTCTGGCGTGGCTCTTCGATTCTCCTTGCGTCTCTTCATTTCACCTCCCGAAATGCGTCTCTTCGTTTCACCTCCCAGAATGCGTCTTTTCAAATTCTTGCCTTTTCGATGCTTTTACTTCATGCTCGATTCTGAAACGTTCAAAATTTGCCATTGCATGTAACGCCTCTATAACTTCGACACCTGTATGCCACGTGTTCTGCATTTCCAACACATTCTGTAACGGCTCCATGAAAATTGCGACCAAAAATAGCATGCAATGCTGCCGCTTACTATCACTGCGAAAACACGACATGTCACGATATCGCGACGTTTTTGACCAACAGCTTTCTTTCTCCTCTTGCGCAGCAAAAATAAGACATGTCACGATATCGCGACGTTTTTCGGCCAACAGCCTCTTTGCCTTCTTGCCCAGCGAAAACACGACATGTCGCAAAATCGCGATGCTCTTTTGTTTCGTATGCTTTGTCAACCTTTCGTCGTGAAATCACAACAATTTTCACCTTCGGACTGTTTTGCTGCAACCTATCACGATTTCACGACGCCTTTCACTTCGGACCCTTTCACTCATTTTTGTCACGATTTCATGACCATTTTCACTTTCGTACATTCTCGGCCGCAACCTACAGCAAAATCGTGACGTTTCTCTCTTCTTGCTCCTTTGTTGCATGTTGTTGCAATTTCGCGACATTTCTATGCCTCGAACACTTTCACTTGATTCTGTTGTGATTTCACGACATTTTTTTATCCATACTGCTTGGTCTTCAACCCATCGTGATTTTGCGATGCTTTTTTCTGGCGGGCATGCTTTCTCAAAAGTTGCACGATTTCGCTACCATTTTCAGCTTATGAGCCTTGTGTCGGCTTTTGTCGCAATTTCGCTACACCACCGGGCCTTGTAGCCTTTGCTTCATTTTCGTCGTGATTTCGCTACCACTTTTCCACTTCACGTCTTTTCGCACAATGTTGTCGCGATATCGTGACCATTTTACTCTTTCGTACACTTGCCCATTTTCCATCACGAAATCGCTATGCTACCTCTGTCCGTACTACTTCGCTGCTTCGGAGCCGCGAAACCGCAACCTGTCGCGATTTTGCGATGCCATTTCGTTTCATCCCCCTTTGCTGCTTTTTGTCACGATTTCGCTACGCCTTTCTGTTCCGTACAACTGGGCTGCAATCTGTCGCAAAATCACGATGATTTTTCATTCCGTACATTTGGGCTGCAACCTGTCGTGATTTCGTGACGTTTTTGCACTTCAGGCCTTCTCACTCGATTCTGTCATGATTTCGCGACCATTTTCTGCTTCGTGCCCCGTTTGCCGCTTCCTGTCGCGATTTCCCAACGTCTTTCTCGCTCGCACTACCTTCCTGCTTTCTGTCACGAAATCGCTACCATTTTTGTTTCATACACCTTTGGCTGTTTGGAGTCACAAAAATGCGACATGTTGCGATATCGCGACGATTTCTTTTCCTGAGGCATTCTCCTGCAATCTGTCGTGATTTCACGATGCTTTTCACTCGGCACCTCTTTGCTCAATGCTGTCATGATTTCGCGACGTTTCTCTTCTTCGTACGCCATGGCTACTTCTTGTCGCGATTTCGCTACATTTCTCTGCTTCGACATGCTTTGTTGCTTTCTGTCACGATATCGCGACCATTTTCACTTCATGCCTCTTTGCCCGCAATCTGTCACGATTTCGCTACATTTTTCTTGCTCGCACTACCTTCCTACTTTCTGTCGTGAAATCGCTACCATTTTTGTTCTGTACAACTTCTGCAGCAACACGTCGCAAAATCGTGACACTTTTCATTCCCAAGCAGTGGCAACTCAATACGTCGCGAAATCACGACAAATTTCATTGTCTTTCTCTCTCCTGCCTGGGCCGCGACGGAGCAACATGTCGCAATTTCGTGAAACTTTTTGTTTTCGCAGCGATGGCGCGACAAGTCACGATTTTGCGACATGTCGCGATTTCGCGACACTTTCTACACTTGTGCATTTTTTGCCTCTTTTCTTCATTTTTAGCATTTGGGTCACTAAGATTTTCTTTGCAAACCTGCAAAAATGTGGGTCCCCAATTTTGGGGTGTGTTGTGGATTAGCCACAACAGAGAGCATCTTCCACTCTTCGGGCTAAGTCTATATCCTGATCGAAGGTGGTCAAGGTAGCGGTTGATAACTCATAGGATAGTTGTTCTTGTAAATTATTGATAAAGATATCTAACATTTCCCGATAAGGTAAGACAAAGTGTAATTTTCCTATCAACTGTCTCCATCGAGCTAGGAAATCAGCAAAACATTCATCTTTGTCTTGTTTTAAGTTGTACAAATCTTTAATGGTTACATGCCTTTTGATGTAGGCACTAAATTGATGAACAAAATATTCAGTTGTTTCTTCGAAATTCCTCAAAGAATGAGTGGGTAATTGATAATACCACTCCAATGCCATTCCTCCTAAAATTTTTGAGAACATTTTTAGTAATAACATTTTTAGTAAGTCATCATGTGATATATCATGACATGCTATCGTAAACATACGAAGATGCTCTATGGGATCTTCGGTTCCTTTGTATATAGGTAGGACAGGAATAGGAAAGTGTTTAAGATATGGTTGTGCTACAACTATAGGATCTAAAGGCTGACTACACATCTCTCGATAATTGTACGAGGGATGATAGGGATATATCTTGTCCATGCGGGAGACTAACTGTTTCACCATGGCTTCCAGATTACTAGTTTGTCCACCATATTGGTTTGGTGGTATTTGAGCATATGATGGCATGACGTAAGGATTAGATGCTATATTGATATTATGTCCAGTAGGGAGAGTATTATGAAGAAGATTTGTAGTAGCATTATGTTGTATCCTAGATTGTTGGAAATTGATGTTTGGTTTTGTTTTGGGCTTTTGTTGGTTGGAGGTATGTTGATCAATAACTTGGCGAAATAGAGCAGTGAATGAAGGTTTCTTTTGTGTGGGAATAACTCTAGGCTTGGTAACAGACACTCTAGGTGGTTGGGTAACTCTGTTGTTGTTGCATGTTCTGGATTATAGCGGCCATATCCAAATTGGATGGTCCAACTTGATCACTTTCTTGATCAACGAAGGACAAGGGATTAGTGCATGTGTGATATATTTCTTCTAGGGTTGCTTGAGTGTCACTAATTTGATACTTATCCATATGGATTGCTCTATTAAGAGTGCCAATATTAGTATTGAGGAACTTCTAGAAATGTTCCATGTTCTCAAAAGTAACAGCTCCTCCTAGAGACATTTTAGGGGATGAGAATCCTTCCTCTCTAACAGTTTCTCTTTGTTCATTTCCTTCAGCAAATGCTTCTTCTTGTTGGTCTAGGGTTTCTTCTTCCTGGATTAGTTCTTCAGGAAGGACATCTGGTTTATTTACTGGATTTCCTAACCAATCTTCTTCTACTTCAGTTTTCCATTCCTAAGTCTAGTCATAATGATTAAACTTAGATTTTAGCAAATATATATATATATATATATATATATATATATATATATATATATATATATATATATATATATATATATTTTTTTTTTTTTTTTGCAACAAGTTTGGGAGGTATATATTTTAATTATATACCTACTATAATACTTAAAAGAAAATGTTTTGACTTTTGTTATATTTTTGTTTTGTTTTTTTTGTTTTTTGTTTTTTTTTATGATAATATTATAAAGACAGCAAACAACATACTAAATGCAAGAAATAATAATAATAAAAGAATGACTTAGTTTTCTATAAATAGTTTATGTATGTCATTGATGGGATCAAGTTCATCAGGAATCATGAAATGCTCCTCTTAAAATTGGAAATGGTTTTTTAGGAATTTGACAAAGTGTGCTATAGTGATATTATCTGTCTCAGACTCTGACTTGTAGAAATAAAGTTCATGACAATACTCTCAATATAACACAGCTCTAGGAACTCTATTCCATCTCTTTCTATCCATAAGAATGACCTCCTGATCCTCTATATGAGATAGAAATTTATGTACTTCAACTGCGTTGTCGAGGTATTCCTCAAAGGTGTACAACTCAAAAGACACAAGTGCTCTTTTATCTGCTAACCACCTATGGAAATCTCTCTGAAGTTCATGGTATAAAGTTACTTGATCAGGATCCAAGATTCTATCTAGGACAAACCTCTTAATTTGCCTAAGTTCTATTGACCTAGATGAAATAATACCCAATCTCCTATCAAGTTCGTCCCACAAAGGTTGAACCCTATTTGTTTGAGGTACTCTAAGCACAGAGGTAATTTCTATAGCTGCTAATTGATTTTCAACATTTATGGTGACAACTCGTCTTTTATTATAATCTACCATCTAAATGTGATATGCAATCTTTAATTGTTTGTCTGATGATTCTAAATGCATTTATATTTTTATTTATTTTTATTTTTTGGATTGTTTTCTTAGTTTTCACGTTGGGTTCACCAAAAATGTATCGCTCCAAATTTTTTGCATCCTTACCTTAAGGCTATAGGATCCACGCCCGAAAGGGGGATGCGAGAAGTATGGGACAATACCTCGGACTAAGAGGCCCTTTGAAGGTCGTGCCTCTCGGGGAGGGGTATAAGGGTGAATTTTCGATGGATGGTGGGTTCACCAAGAAACTTTTGAGTGGCAGTTTCTACACCTAGGTTGAGAATGGTTTTGATGTGTTCATTTTGTGCTTTAATCATTCATATCCTAGGTTTGGCCAAGATGAATCTAAGCTATTATATATGCCAATGCTGATTTATGTGAATATAGAAAACATGAATAAGTGTTAAACACAGAAAGTATGCTAAATAAGACAGAATATACCTGATTCTGGATGTTTGATGAAGATTCTAAGGTTTGTAGAAGTCCATATCATCTCAAATCTTACATAATCATCTGCAATTGCACAGAATCATCTCAAATCATAGTTGATCATCTGAGATCAGATGAGATCAACGTCGATCTGACGAATTCGTCAGATGAATTCATTAGAAACCTGCAATCACAAAAATAGATACCAAAGACCAAAAATGCAACTGTAAAAGCAAGAGGAAATGATAAAAATAGTAGTAAACTTGCCTAAATGATAGATAAAGATAACAATTAAAAGAAATGCATTAATTTTATAATTTGTTTTAACTTTATCATGCATCTATGCTAAATGAGGTGAACTCCAGGATGCAGAAATAGAATAAACTAAGTTAATGCATGAGAAAATGAAGAGAAGAGATAAAAAAATGCAAACTCCAAGCTCTGATTTCCCCCAATCTAGATTGCAATCGAGATCGTCTCCGATCGTACGAGATCATTGCTGATCTTCAACAAGATCATCTGAAATTGTCTAGAATCGTCAACGATGATCCGAGCTTGCTTCGACTGAAAACATAGTAAAATTCCTACAAGAAAACTTGAAATACGTAATTCAAATGAAAGTATGAGGGTGTTCTAATGCACGAAAACTAAAGTTACAAGGAAATCAGTCAGCCAGGGGGATAAACTGAGAATATCCCAGTTTATATAGGATTAGGGGGAGGTTAGGAGGTTGGAGATCATCCCAATTTGGGAGATCTCCAATGGGGGAGACTCTAACTCTATAGACACAATTTCTGCACAAGTTAGAGAAGTTGTTGAAACATAAGCTAATTATGAAAATCCAGTTTTGGGACGAAATCGTCTGGACGTTCTGTTCCAGATGAATTCATCAGATTTGGGATGATTTCATTTGATCGGCGATGATATAGTCCAACGATAAAAAAAAATCCTAAAAATGGTGCGAAAAACAAGGGGAGTGGGTAATGGGCGGTTAACGAGCGGTTTGGGGTTAAAATTCAAATTTTTATCTTTTACTAAGGGTTTAACTGAGCCAATTTTAGGGTGCTACATTTCCAAGAAATTATGTGAGAGTATTTTTATTTGAGTTTATTTTATAGTAGGATCCTAACAAGTGGTATCAGAGCGCTTTCCAGGGCCAAGTTCTACTATAAAAATAACGATTCTTGCCTCTTAGGTATAATCCTCTATTATTTTCATGTAACGTTTTTTTACTATTATAAAAAAAAAAAGACAAATACCAATAAAAAAAAAAATAGTCCTTTTTAGTTGAGTAGGTAGAAACCCTGTGCTGGGGGTTTTAAAATATCATGAAGGATCTGTCGTTATTGGCTAATCTAGATAGCCCATACAATGTCTAGTGAAGTGAGGGGCGATTAGGCTCTAATACCTAGGCCTCATACCAAACTCATGCATGAACTTGAGCTCCCACACATCTTCGGGTGTATCGGGAGACCATTCTATGGTTAACAAAATTTTATCCAGTAGGAATCTTATCGGCCTTGTATCATCCATAGTCCATGGGACACATCATCCCGAATGATTACCCTCCCGTACTGTTAGAGAGGCAGATAGTGTTCTCAAGGGTATGTGTGGAATCCTCCTTGGGTAGTGGCATAAAATATTGGTCCGAGCACTATTGTTCATCACTGTGATATAACAGAGGACCTATGGGTGTTACATACTCCTTTACTTAGCATACCCTGGTTCTATTAAAACTTCAACCTGCAACAAAATCACAAACCAAAACTCCCTGTTTGTAAACCTGCATTCCAAATTCCCAAAAGTGAGCATATGAGAAAGGAATCCTCTACCAAAAAAAATAGCATACATTGCATGAATTTAGGATATAATATGAGGGTGATAGTTACATTGATATTCAGGATAATAACAGTCAAATTTATAGTGGCAGTAACAGTCAGGTCTGTCAGGTCAGCACAGTCAGGTCAGAAATTACAATTTTCAATGTCAGAACAAAACTATCATAATAGTAACCTACACAATACAGAGAATCTTCAGACCAGTGAGGTAAGCAGTGTTAGAGAGACTGTTCGGGCTGAGCAAAACATTGACCGAGTGACTAGAGACCAATTATAGATAGTGCTCCAGTACCCAAATTTTGCATTGTAGCTCAAAATCAAAAATTGTAAACACCGTTAGACTAGGCAAAACAAGAGATCTGGGGTGCCCAAAAGTAGTGTTATGGGATATAGCTCATTCTGACCACCTCTTCGATATGATCATTTTGATATATAGCACCCAAGCACTTTTTTGGACACTTACTAAAAAAAGTAAGTCCTGAAACCCAATTCTAATTTTAATAACTAGTCACAAAAGGTTCCAAAATGGCCCAGGGTACCCGTGGACACCAAAAAGAGCTAGAACAGATGGAATCCTTAACAAAATCCATTGAGAATTTGAACTTGGCAATTTTCTCCAAAAGGGAAGGGGTCCAAGATCTTCATCTAGATCATGAGGCCACTAGCACTCGCTTAGAAGAAACACTGATAGATGTGGGTAGCAAGTTACATAAGGGACCACTCAAAACATAACACCAAGATAAAAACTCTACAAGGAATGACCATGACCCATCCTTTAAAATGCCATAATTTGACTTCCCTCAATTTAATGGGAAGGATGTTGATGGGTGGTTATGTAGGGTTGATCAATTCTTTAGTCTTCATAATGTTCTCATATATCATCGAGTTCAAATGGCTTCCTTCAATTTGGAATCTAAGGCTCTACACTGGTTCCAGTGGTTACATAATTCCAACCCAAATATCTCTTGGGAGGAATTTGAGTCCCAACTACTGACCCGATTTGGGCCTAGTGAGTATGAGGACTTCACAGGGGCCTTGACCAAACTGCAACAAACATCCTTAGTCCGTGACTACCAAACTCAATTTGAAAAATTGGCCAATAAGACAAGAGGATTGATGGAAGGGTTCTTCATGAGTTGTTTTATCAGTGGGTTAAAAGGGGATCTCCAAGCTAAATTAAAGATGTTTAAACCACATTCCATGATGGAAGCTATTAGTTTGGCCCATCTAGCCGAATCTAAACTCTCAAACCAAAGGCGCCCCCCGCAATTTCCTCAAAATTGACCTTTATTTCCTTTTTGAACCCAAAATTCAATGGATAGTAAACCTACTACACCCAAGCGACTAACTACAGAGGAGATGTATGCACATCGTGCCCAAGGATTATGTTATAATTGTGATGAAATTTTTTTTAAATGACATAAGTGTGCACACAAAATAATGTTCTTGATATATGTTGAGGAACCTGCTAACACTGACCAAAGTGATGAGGATGAGGACCCCCTTGAAACCCCTTATCTATAGGAAGAAGATACATAGGGGTCTGAGGTAGAGATTTCATTCCATGCTCTTGTATGCATTACCACTCCACAAACCATGAAATTTGAGGGATTTTTCAAGGGCCAACGTCTTACCATCCTTATTGATTCAGGAAGCACACACAACTTTATTGATCCTCGAGTTGCTAAGCGGGAAAATTGCTATATCCACACTTGTAATTCATTCGAGGTCATGGTAGCCAATGGGGGAACATTACCTTGTAAAGGAAAATTCCATAATGTCAAGCTCAGGATAGGGGACTATGAACTCAAGTAGGACATGTTTGCCCTCCATTTTGGAGGATGTGATATGGTTTTGGGATCTCAATGGTTGAGTACGTTGGGCACTATCAGTTGGAACTTTGCAGAACTTTGGATGCAATTATCCTAAAATGGACAAACACACTTACTCAAGAGCTCCCCTGCAGGAACACCTCACCTCATTAGTTCCAATCGTATGGATAAAGTGCTAAAGAAATCAAAACATGGGGTCATTGCACAACTCTTCTCCATCCAACCAACCACTTCACTAATGGCTGAAATTCCATCAGACCTACAACTAGTTCTACAAAAACATGATGTTGTCTTTGCAGAACCAACTACACTACCATCATGTCGTTCTCATGACCATGCTATCCCATTGCTCCTAGGTAGTGCACCACCAAATATCAGGCCATATAGGTACCCTCATGCCATGAAATCAAAACTAGAAAAATTGGTATACGAATTACTCAAGGCTGGTGTCATCCGGCCTGGTACTAGGCCCTACTCCTCGCCTGTCCTATTTGTTCCCAATAAATATGGCTCATGGTGCCTATGTATTGACTACCGAGAACTCAACAAGACTACGATCAAGGATAAATTTCCTATTCCAGTGGTTGATGAATTACTCGATGAACTACACGGGACCATGTATTTCACCAAGCTTGATCTCTGCTCTGGGTACCATCAGAGCCAGCTCAAGGATGAGGACATCCCCAAAACTGCCTTTCGCACTCATGAAGGTCATTATGAATTCTTGGTAATGACATTTGGTCTCACAAATGCTCCTTCTACATTCCAAAGTCTTATGAACAACATCTTTCGATCCTTTCTATGAAAGTTCATCCTTGTGTTTTTCGATGACATCTTGATTTATAGCCGCACATGGGAAGAGCAGCTCAATCATGTGGATCAAACTTTATATTGTTGGTAATCCATCACCTTTTTTCCAAAAGGTCCAAGTGTTCCTTTGGTCTGATTGAAGTAGAGTATCTGGGACACATTGTCTCATAAGATGGCACCAAGATTGACCTTAAGAAGATTCAAGCAGTTCAAGAGTGGCCGAAACCTCACACCCTCAAGGAACTTAGAGGATTTTTAGGGCTTACAAGATATTATCCCAAATTCATCTACAATTATGGTAAGATAGCTGCCCCCCTCACCTCCATTTTGAAAAAATATTCCTTCACTTGGACAGGGCCTACTGACCAAGCCTTCATTGAAATCAAGCATGCTATGACCACCACTCCCGTATTAGCCATACCAGATTTCTCTAAACCATTTGTCATTGAAAGTGATGCTTCTGGTCATGGTATTGGGGCAGTATTGATGCAAGAAGGACGACCTGTGGCTTTTATTAGCAAGGCACTCTCTGATCGTAATCAACTCCCATCTTAC
>JAQPPZ010009179.1:0-19003 GCA_028583015.1 Wollemia nobilis
TGTTGGCAATTTTGGGTACCTTGGGTACATTGCCTTTGCTCTAAGTGTAGATGTTGTCATTGATGTCAAGAAGGTCTTGAAGCAATTTGGTTTGATGTCAAAGAATGTGTCTTGATGAAGGTTTCAGCATGGACAGTGAGTTTCCAAGAAGATCAGGGTAGCCCAGTTGCAAAAGATCAAGAAAAAGACAAGTAAGAAAAAGTATGCAGGCGGCTGGAAAAACTGTCATGATTTCGTGACATGTTTGAGGAGAGAGAAAGTGCTGGCAAAACTGTCATGATTTCATGACATGTTTGAGGAGAGAGAAAGTTTGGGCAAAAGTGTCATGATTTCGTGACATGGGAAGGAGAGACGAAGCGAGCAAAACTGTCACGATTTCACGACATGTTGGTAGAGAAGAAGAGCAAGATGAAAAGTGTCACGATTTCGTGACATGTCGCATTTTCGTGACTCGGACAGTGCAGGAAGGCAGAGAAAGAAAAGTGTCACGATTTCATGACATTCTACAAAGGAGGCTGTACGGACGAAAAAGTGTCACGATTTCATGACATGTTGTAGAAGAGAGAGTCCGTAGTGTGAGCTGTCATGATTTCATGACAAGATCGAAGAGAGAGAAAGTTATTTAGGAACTGTCATGATTTCGTGACATGATGCAAAGTTCCAAGTGAGGACTATCATGTTTTTGCGACATGCTACAGAGGTCAAGTTGAGGACTGTCATGATTTTGTGACATGCTAAAAAAGCTGAAAGGAGAAGCGTCGTGATTTCATGATAGGCAGTGGAGAAAGCGTACGAAAGCTAGAAGTGTCACGATTTCATGATAGGAAGTGGAGAAAGCGTACGAAAGCTAGAAGTGTCATGATTTCATGACAAGTTGCAAGAAAAGCTTTCAGAAGCTAAAAGCGTCATGATTTCATGACAGGATGAAGAAAATGGAGAGAAAGTGTCATGATTTTGAAGAAGGAAGAGAAGAGGAGGTCAGATTTGACAAAAAAGGAGAGAAGCGTCACGATTTCTGACAAGTAGAGGAAGGAATAATGTCATGATTTCATGACAAAAGCAAAGAAGAAGGCCATGAAGACTAAAGTGTCACGATTTCATGACAGAAGTGAGATGACGTCAGCAAGAGGCAAAGGTGTCACGATTTCATGACAGAAGCACAAAGGAAGTCGACAAAGGCCAAGGTGTCATGATTTCGTGACAACAGGCTATAGAAGGTGTACGGCTATAAAAATGTCATGATATCATGACATGTAGTTTTGTAGGGAAGCTACAGAAAGAGGCAGTTGAAGGACAGAGTTAACCTTGAGTCAAGAAGTGTAGGGTTGTGCAGTCGACGTTGTTTTAGGGATATACAACCGACTAAGATCAAGAATCTAATCTTGAGATTGTCAGTATAAAAGGAGGGCTGTTTGGAGAGTTTGATCATCGATCGAAGTGTGCGTTCGAAGTGCGACTTTCGTAGAAGCAGAGTGCAGGGAGAAGTTCGATCGTCGAAGAGCAGAGTGTGCGAAGACATTGTTTTGTGTTTGCACAGAGGTGCATAAGTGGATATTTGATCGAGTGTTGTAATTGCGCAGAGGTGCAAGTTCGAGGACAATAGTGCCAGATCGAAGGACTGTGTTTTGGTGCAGATAAGAGGACCGATTGTGCGGTGATAGAGTTGAGGACAGAGGTCTCCAGCCAGAGCAGGGAAGACAGGTGTCTTCTATGGATAGAGTTCCACTTGCTAAGGGCTACAGAGGCAGAGGTCTTCTAGAGGATCACCAGATTGAGCAGAGCTAGGGGAAGGTATCTCCTTTGGGTTGGTGCCCATAAACTTTGTAATCGGGACATGTTTCCCAGAATTTGAGGTGATAAAATTTAGTAAAAATTTTATCCGTGGAGTAGCCCGCGTTGGGTGAACCACGTAAATTGTTGTGTCTCTATTGTGGATGATATTCTGTGCATTGCTTTGATTTCTATTTTTGATACTGTTATATATTCACTGCATAATATTGAACTGCAAGTTGAATCGAAAGAAAAAGTAGAAAGCGGTCTTATACTGTTCACCCCCCCTCTCAGTATAAGCTTGTGTTCTTCAATTGGTATCAGAGCGGGTCTCTCCAGAAAAAGCATAACAACTTGGAGAAGGATCTTTCAGAAGAACATATAGTTTCAAAAAAGGATGAAGAGGTTAAGTTCGATCTCTAAAGTGAATTCTTCTAGGCTTTAAGAATTTCAGGGAAGAGAGTTCTGTTCTCAAGAATCATGACAGGAAGAAGAGACAACAAGATCAATCTTCAGCCTGAAGAACGATGGATTCCAGTTGGTCACAAGAAGAACAATCATCCAAGGCATCAAAACAGGTTACATAATACTTTCCATGGCTACTATTTTTCTTGCAAGAAATTTGGTCACAAAGCTATACATTGCATTAAATCCGTGAATAGCCATAGTAAGGAAAATGTTAACTCTTTTGCACCTCTTTTGGATAAAAATGTCATGTGTTACAATTGCAAGAATGTTGGGCATATAGCAAGGATGTGCAGTTTGGATAGACCTAGCCTTAAGTTCACTAAAAAGAGAATTGAGATCAAGTCTAAGTCAATGATAGTTCAAACTGCTTTTCATGCTCAAGACAAAGTAGAGAAATGGTATCTTGATAGTGGTTGTTCAAAACATATGACTCGTGAAAAGGAAAAGTTTTTGGTCTTAAAAAACACAAACAGAGGAACAGTTAGTTTTGGAGATAACGAGTCTGCTAAAATCTGTGGTAAAGGGACTCTTAGCTTGGATGGGAAATCTAAAACTAAAAATGTGCTTTATGTAGAAGGTCTAAGACATAATCTTCTAAGTGTGAGTCAACTTTGTGATCAAGGACACATAGTATCTTTCTTTTCAGATAGATGTGAGATTCGTAAAGAAAAAAATGGAAAACTCATTGCTAGTGCTACAAGGACTCCAAACAATCTTTACATGCTAAGTGAGATAAAAAAGGAAAAGTGTTTTCTAACTCAAGAAGATGAGAGTTGGTTATGGCATAAAATATTGGGGCATTTGAGCTTTGATAATCTTGTCAACATTAGTAACAAGGAAGCGGTTAGAGACTTGCCCAAAATAAAAAGGCCCCATAACACCATTTGCGGTCCTTGTCAACATGGAAAACAGACCAGAACCAGTTTTAAATCAAAAGGGTATACTTCTTCAAAAC
Source organism: Wollemia nobilis (assembly GCA_028583015.1). Taxonomy (NCBI): domain Eukaryota; kingdom Viridiplantae; phylum Streptophyta; class Pinopsida; order Araucariales; family Araucariaceae; genus Wollemia; species Wollemia nobilis. Next base: position 3,194 of record JAQPPZ010009179.1, read on the forward strand.
CATTAGATCTCATTCATACTGATTTATGTGGCCCCACCGGAACTCAGAGCATTCAGGGAGAAAGCTACTTCATGTTGTTTATAGATGATTATTCTAGAATGACTTGGGTGACCTTTCTCAAAGAAAAATCTGAAGCTTTTGAAAAATTCAAAGCTTTCAAAGAAATGATTGAAAATGAGACTGAAAAGAGAATCAAATGCTTGAGATCGGACAGAGGAGGAGAGTTCACCTCTAATGAATTTGTGGAATACTGTGAGCAACAGGGAATTAAAAGAGAATATTCAGCAGCAAGAACTCCTCAACAAAATGGAGTAGTTGAAAGAAAAAATAGAACTATTGAAAATATGGCTAGAGCTATGTTAAATGAGTCAAAACTTTCAGATGGTTTCTGGAAAGAGGCAGTCAGTACAGCAGTCTACATTATCACCAGGGCCCAACTTAGAGTAAATCATCATAAAACTCCTTATGAGTTGTGGAAAGGAAGACCAGCTACAGTAAAACATTTCAAAGTGTTTGGGAGTAAGTGCTTCATCAGAAGGGAAGATCAGAATTTGGGTAAGTTTGATCCTAGGTGTGATGAGGGAATTTTTCTTGGTTATTCCAGTAGAAGCAAGGCTTACAGATGCTTCAACAAAAGAACGCATACAGTCGTAGAGAGCATAAATGTAACAGTTGATGAAAAGACAGGGATAAGAGAACCTATCAAGGAAATCAGTGATGAAATCTGTCAAGAAGAATTCAGAGAGGTTTCAGATGAAGAAGAGGAAAAATAGCAGTTGCTTCCCAAAACTCCGTCACGATATGTTCAGAAACATCATCCCAAAGATTTGATCATTGGTGATCCAAACAACAGACAAACTAGAAGAAGAGTCATTCCGTCACACGATTCTACAAATATTTCATTATTATCTCAGATTGAGCCAAAAGATTTCAGTGAAGCATGTGCAGATAAATTTTGGGTAAAAGCTATGGATGAAGAGCTAAATCAAATAGAGAAAAGTGAAACTTGGGATTTAGTTCCAAGACCTAAGGACAAGAATGTCATTGGCACAAAATGGATATTCAGAAATAAACTCAATGAGGATGGAAAGATTGTCAGAAACAAAGCCAGGTTGGTTTGCAAAGGTTATGCTCAAGTAGAAGGTGTTGATTTCGAAGAGACGTTCGCTCCTGTTGCTCGTCTCGAAGCCATCAGAATGTTTTTGGCTCTTTCAAGTTTCAAAGCATTCAAGGTGTATCAAATGGATGTGAAATCAGCCTTTTTAAATGGAGTTTTGGATGAAGAAGTCTACGTAGAACAGACCAGAAGGCGTGTCTCTCTCAGATCAATCGGACTATGTGTGTAAACTGAAAAAGGCCTTGTATGGGTTAAAGCAAGCACCTAGGGCTTGGTACTCAAGACTTGACAGGTACCTTCATGAGCAAGGTTTCAGGAAAGGTATGGCAGATAGCAATTTGTACATTAAGGATAAAGGTAATGATATGCTGATTGTAGTTGTCTATGTTGATGATATCATTTTTGGGGGAAATAATACCCAGATGTGCAAAGATTTTGCTAACACCATGCAGAAGGAATTTGAGATGTCTATGATTGGAGAGCTGTCATTCTTTTTGGGTCTTCAGATTGCTCAATCAAAAGACGGTATATTTCTCTCTCAAGGAAAATATATCAAAGAAATGTTAAAAAAATTTGGGATGATGGACAACAAACCTGTATGTACTCCAATGACTACAGGGTGCAAGATGAGTAAAGATGATGAATCTCCAGCGGTAGATCAGAGGTTGTACGAGATCAATGATTGGCAGTTTATTATATGTTACAGCTACCAGACCAGATATCATGCAGGCTGTTGGATTAGTAGCCAGATTTCAGGCAGCTCCGAAAGATTCTCATGTTATAGCAGTTAAAAGAATATTCAGATATCTGAAGGGCACTATGGACTTTGGGCTTTGGTATCCCAAAGGTGATGATTTCACTCTCACAACCTATACGAGATGCAGATTGGGCAGGCGATAATGATGACAGGAAAAGCACCGGTGGTGGAGCATTCTTTCTAGGAAAGAGTTTAGTTTCTTGGCTAAGTAAGAAACAACCTTCAATTTCCTTATCTATGGCAGAAGCTGAATACATAGCAGCAATGGTTGGGTGTACTCAAGTTCTATGGATGAAAACCACCTTGGAGGATTTCAAAGTCAAGCATGAACAACCCATCTCCATATTTTGTGATAATACTAGTGCCATAAGTATTTCCAAAAATCCGGTAATGCACTCAAGGACAAAGCATATTTCCATCAAGTATCACTTTCTAAGGGAGAAAGTGCAAGATAAGCAGGTCAAGGTAGAATATGTGTCTACTAAAGAGCAGATTGCAGATATCTTCACAAAACCTCTTCCAAGAGATACGTTTGAGTATCTAAGGGAGAAATTGGGAGTTGTACTCCCACCCCAAAATTAATCACCTCATCAGGAGGTGGGGGAGGGACTAAGCTAAGAGGCTCATTCTTAGTCCCGAGCCCCAAAGGTGACCCTTTGCCATTGATGACAAAGGGGGAGAGATATGAGTAAGGGGAGAGCTTCATAGTGAAGAAGAGAGCTTCAAGTCAGGGGGAGCAAAAACTTCAAAGGCAGATTCTCAGTTGTTGGATCAGTTGATTTCAGTTTTGGCTCTTGACTAGTGTTTTCAGTTAAGGTTTGCCATCAATGACAAAGGGGGAGATTGTTGGCAATTTTGGGTACCTTGGGTACATTGCCTTTACTCTAAGTGTAGATGTTGTCATTGATGTCAAGAAGGTCTTGAAGCAATTTGGTTTGATGTCAAAGAATGTGTCTTGATGAAGGTTTCAGCATGGACAATGAGTTTCCAAGAAGATCAGAGTAGCCCAGTTGCAAAAGATCAAGAAAAATATAAGTAAGAAAAAGTATGCAGGCGGTTGGAAAAACTGTCACGATTTCGTGACATGTTTGAGGAGAGAGAAAGTGCTGGAAAAATTGTCATGATTTCGTGACATGTTTGAGGAGAGAGAAAGTTTGGGCAAAAGTGTCACGATTTCGTGACATGTTGGAAGAAGAGAAAGAGAAACAGAAAGTGTCACGATTTCGTGACATGTCGCATTTTCGTGACTCGGAAAGTGCAGGAAGGTAAAGAAAGAAAAGTGTCATGATTTCATGACATTCTACAAAGGAAGCTATACGGACGAAAAAGTGTCATGATTTCATGACATGTTGCAGAAGAAAGAGTCCAAGAGTATCATGATTTCGTGACAAGATCGAAGAGAGAGAAAGTTATTTAGAAAGTGTCATGATTTTGTGACATGATACAGAGTTCCAAGTAAGGACTGTCACAATTTCACGACATGCTACAAAGGTCAAGTTGAGGACTATCATGATTTCATGACATGCAAAAAGCTCGAAAGGAGAAGCGTCATGATTTCACGAAGAAAGCGTACGAAAGGAAGTGTCACGATTTCTGACAGAGAAAGCGTCAAAAGAAAAGTGTCATGATTTCATGACGAGGTTGAGAAATTTGGAAGTGAAAGTGTCACGATTTCATGATGAAGAAAAACGATAGAAAGTGTCATGATTTCATGACAAGTGAAGAAGCAAAGGATGAAGATGTCACGATTTCATGACAAGGAGAAGGAGAGAAGAGGAAGTGTCATGATTTCAAGGTAGAGGACAAGGAAAAAGTGTCATGATTTCATGACAAAAGCGGAGAAGAAGGCCATGAAGACTAAAGTGTCACGATTTCATGATAGAAGTGAGATGACATCAACAAGAGGCAAAGGTGTCACGATTTCATGATAGAAGCACAAAGGAAGTCGACAAAGGCCAAGGTGTCACGATTTCGCGACAACAGGCTATAGAAGGTGTACGACTGTAAAAGTGTCACGATATCGTGACATGTTGTAGTTTCACGAGAAAGCTATAGAACAGAGGCGGTTGAAGCCGATAGAGTTAACCTTGAGCCGACGAAGTGTAGGGTTGTGCAGCCGACGTTGTTTTAGGGATATACAACCGACTAAGATCAAGAATCTAATCTTGAGATTGTCAGTATAAAAGGAGGGTTGTTCGAAGAGTTTGATCATCGATCGAAGTGTGCGTTCGAAGTGTGACTTTCATAGAAGCAGAGTGCGGGGAGAAGTTCGATCGTCGAAGAGCAGAGTGTGCGAAGACATTGTTGTTGTGTTTGCATAGAGGTGCATAAGTGGATATTTGATCGAGTGTTGTAATTGCACAGAGGTGCAAGTTCGAGGACAATAGTGCCAGATCGAAGGACTGTGTTTTGGTGCAGATAAGAGGACCGACTGTGCGGTGATAGAGTTGAGGACAGAGGTCTCCAGCCAGAGCAGGGAAGACAGGTGTCTTCTGTGGATAGAGTTCCACTTGCTAAGGGCTGTAGAGGCAGAGGTCTTCTAGAGGATCACCAGATTGAGCAGAGCTAGGGGAAGGTATCTCCTTTGGGTTGGTGCCCATAAACTTTGTAATCGGGACATGTTTCCCAGAATTTGAGGTGATAAAATTTAGTAAAAATTTTATCCGTGGAGTAGCCCGCGTTGGGTGAACCACGTAAATTGTTGTGTCTCTATTGTGGATGATATTCTGTGCATTGCTTTGATTTCTGTTTTTGATATTGTTATATATTCACTGCATAATATTGAACTGCAAGTTGAATCGAAAGAAAAAGTAGAAAGCGGTCTTATATTGTTCACCCCCCCTCTCAGTATAAGCTTGTGTTCTTCAAGGAGTAGATGATGATTTATTGTATGTTTATGTTGAAATTGATAAATAAAATTTAATATTAAAAAAATGTAAGTATTATAGTTTTGGAAGAATGGGCATGGAGTCCATTCTTGGAGGAGGTATGTGACTCCTCCATGATTTTGTGCTAACTAGAATAATTTGCATTTATAATAGATGGAAATAAGAAGATATAGTCTTGGTGGAAAAAAAATATTATTGATAGGATGTATGTGGAGATTCATGCCTAGAGAAATTTATTGGAATGTGCTTTCTATAATGTTTGGATTGTAATATGCACTATGATGTATTTTGATGCATAATTGCAAGCAATTATGAAAAGCATGTGTGGCTTGAATTAAATTTTGCATAAGGGACAACACTCTACCTAGTTGTATAAGGGACAACTTGCACATTCACACTTATGCATTTATTACATTACATGAAGTAACTAGATAAATTTCCCCTAAAGTAATATAATGTCCTAAGTATGTACCTTGGAAGGTACATTTACATGATCCAAATGATGTAATATAATCTAGTTCTAACACCCTTATATTACATTATTTGGGTATTGAAGACTTTAGTATTCAATATGGATATTCTTCTTCATCTTGAAATTTGTACTCTTCCTCTGCATTATTTTTAACATATTCATGAAAATAGTTAGTTTCTCTGTAATATGTTACATTTGCTGATAGAGATTTCACCTCATAGTCTTCTATGGGTTCTTCTAGTTCAATTTATTTTATCCTCTGAACCAGGTATCCTTTCTTATTTCTCTTCTGATATTCCACTTAAGGATAATTGGTTGGTCACTGAGATTGTTGTTGATGAGGGTTCCTTTGATATTGTCTAGGTTGAAATTGATTTCCATTATTCATCTGATTTCCTTGGTTTCAATTTTTGGGATTGTATCTACAATAGCTAGTACTATGACCTTTTTTCAACATATCTGATAATACCATGTTTTATGTCCTCTTGCTGATAAAGCAATATTTCCTTGTGGATTATCTTTTTATGCCAATGCAATGTTAGTCATCTCATATTTCATAGTATTTTCTACTTGATATTCTTGAAGTATATTGACTAGGTCATCAAAAGAAGTATCTTTACTTAAAACCTGTAAATATGTGACCAAATACTTATAGTTGTCTGGAAGTGCTCTCATGGTTACTTGAGTAAGAAGTTTATCCTTAACTATTTCTCCTAAGGTCAATAATTTCCCTTTAATAATTTCTACCTTTCTTAGGAACAGTTTTATGTGTTCACTATTCATATTTAATGAGTGAAGTTGAGTTTGGATATGAAGAATAGTTACCTTATTCTTTTCTTCAAATATTTTCTTTAGGATTTTCCTTGCATCTAAATATCTTTTTGCTGAACTGATATAGTGTTGTATCTCATCAGTGATAGCAAATGTTATTATCATTAGAGCCTTTGAATCATTTTCCTCAAACTTTAGGATTTTAGTATCACCTATGGTAGGTATCTATGTTTTCCCTTTGACAACATCCCAAATTTTTTCATATACTAATATTGCTTTCACTTTATTCTTCCAAGAGAAATAATTAGGACCCTTGAGTAGTTGAGATTCTTCTAGGAAGAATTTTTTTGATGCCATTTAAATTCCCTAATATAAATCCTTAGATTTTGTGGACTTCCTTATGTATCCCTAGTAATCTTTGGAATATGATATAGTGCTCTTAATAACCTCTTTTTATATCCCTTAGAATTTTATTTAAGTGTTTCTAATTTTCAATAACCTAGTTTGGTGTTGTAACCCTTATAACTCCCAAATTTAGACAATTAGAACACATTAATATTTGTAAATATTAAATGGATTAATTCCAAGTAGTATCCATTATTTCTCCTAGGTTATGTTTTACAAATATTAGACAACTTTGATATTTAATTTCCCTAAGTTTTGCTTTCAAACAAAGACTGATTTCCTTTAATACTTCAACCTTATAATATAACATTATAACTCCATTTTTAATGAAAGCAAATTAGATGGGGGAAATTTTACCTTAATAAGGCTTTGCACCTTTATGAAATTGGTGGTAGTCTATCCTTCTTGGGCACTATGAGTAATGATAGATTCTCCAACTTGCTATTGGATTCAACACTCTATTTAATGCTTCTTTGAACCATTTGACTGAGATTACTATTCATTTTCACTTCTAAATACTCCCAAATTGCTCTTTCTACCAATTTGCTACCAAGTTGCTTAATGACCCTCAAACAAACCCACAAGGCAAGTGGGATTGGTAAGATCTTAAGAAATTAAAAATGCATGGAAAAATCCTTACAAAATACCATAATGTAAGGCACAACACATGTATAAGGAAAATAAAAGAGGGCCATCTCACCCAAAATCATCCTCGTAAAAAACAACACGTGAATTGAAAATTTAAAATAGGGTCAACCTTCCCAAAGTAACCCACCTCAAAGGATGGAAATATTGAAATAGGGCCATCCCACCCACAACAAAAAATTAAAGTGGGAAGCATATTTTCTTGTGGGCAAGAAAATATGTAAATTAAGGAAAGATTTTAGAATTGGGGGGGGAAGAACTAGTAGCATACATAGGAAAAAGGAGATTTTTGTACATTTTAGAAGTCTAGGTTGGGACTTTCCTCATCTGTATTGCTTAGGAATACTTTATGGAATAATATATAATTTTTTATTACCTTTTTGATAAAGGAAAACCACCTTAGTAGATACTTTATGATTACTTTCTCAACTATTATAAATGTATATTTAAAGGAATTAGTTATTGTTTCTTAAATATGATTTCACAAAGCCTTTGACTAAGAAATTAGATCTTTGTGTACAATATTGATTACCTTTTGAATTATTGTTATGATTCAACATATTATTTCAACCATAGTATATAATTGTAATTATTTCTATAAGGAATCACATGATTAGGTTTGATTACATATAAATGGTAAAGTAACTCTTTGTTTGCATCTTAAGAGTCAGTGAGATGTTATATCATATAGAAAAATTTTGTGGTTTTCACTCGGGTTTGATGAATCTACTCTGATATTGAAATATATATATTTGATACCTATGATTAAAACATCATTAAGGCTGAGATCATTTGATTTTTTTTAATTAAAATTAGAAGGTCTAATCATCGATGATTCCTAAATCCAAATCAAATATCAATCAAATCAAGAGGTTGTGCAAATTTTAGGTTTTTTTTACTACAAGAACCCTTAGCACATCATCATAATTATTAGTATACGAACAATATTTGAGCCTCCTCCCTTGTTTCCATTTTCACTCTATCGAAGATGTCTTAACCATAGATAAACCCTTAATCTATGTTTTGTAGTAGAAATTGACTATGATGGATGCATTTCATTGATTTCATATTTGTAAGGGCAATACTCTATAATGGTACTGCTCTACTCATGATAAATTTATCAATGCACCACTTATGTTTTCAAATCCTTGTACCCATTCAAACTTGTAATAGTGATTTAAACTAGGTCTAGTATTTTGATCTATTATGGTAGCTAGTTGCACAATGTCATTTGTGTGACCTCCATTAGTTTGTTTACCAAGTAGAAATTAGGAGGAAAAATTGTATTGCAAACTTGCAAGTTGAGACCTGTCTATCAACCTATGAAATACTCTGTCGTAGTCAAAAACCGAATCCATGTTTTCCTCCCTCCCAATTATATATATGTCAGATTTGGTTTGGGAATAAGTTTTAGTAATACGTACCTTAATTTTTACATGCTATTTAAATATAATATTTTTCTTAGGCTAGGCCATCATGAGAACCACATCTTGACTGCAGTGTTTACACTCAGGTAGGCTCAAAAGGGAAAGAGTTACTTTCCATTTAATCCCACACAAATTGTACTATGTGATTATATCATTTTATAATCGATCAAGCACTAAGTAGATGAAAGCCAAATGCTTGGCTTGGTTAATAAAGAAAATAATATGTTTTAAAAAGTTAACTACTATATTTGGCATGTTTTGAATAAACTTCTTAGCATATTGTATATAGTCTTACTTGATGCAAGTATGCATAATATAGATGAGTATTTTGAAGCAATACTATAATGGAAATACTGAAGCTCTCTTTCTTATAGTAAACCTACATGAGTTTTCCTTGTTTATAGTAAAATTGAATGGTTTTGTAAAGTTTGGGAATCAATTTTATTGAGTAATTTGATAGAAATATTTAAATAAATTATTTAGATAGATTGAAAAGTTATTAGTATCTATAGATTATTTTTTGTAAGTTTTGTAAGTTTCTATGTGTATTGGGAAGGAGTAGATGATGATTTATTGTATGCTTATGTTGAAATTGATAAATAAAATTTAATATTAAAAAAATGTAAGTCTTCTAGTTTTGGAAGAATGGGCATGGAGTCCATTCTTGGAGGAGGTATGTGACTCCTCCATGATTTTGTGCTAACTAGAATGATTTGCATTTATAATAGATAGAAGTAAGAAGATATAGTCTTGGTGGAAAAATAATATTATTGATAGGATGGATGTGGATATTCATGCCTAGAGAAATTTATTGGAATGTGCTTTCTATAATGTTTGGATTGTAATATGCACTATGATGTATGTTGATGCATGATTGCAAGCAATTATGAAAAGCATGTGTGGCTTGAATTAAATTTTGCATATGTATAGCATGATTTTTCTTGATCCCTTAACCATCATCTCTTGAGCAATGGAGATTCAAAGAACTAGAGAAGATTTGAACACTACCATTTATTATTCTTAATTATACTTGTAAATTTAAGGTTTACTTTGGGAAAGCTTATTGTAATGGAAATAACTCGAATGAGTATTGATTAATTAGTAATGATTTTGAAATATTTTATGCATATCCTATAAAACTCTTGTACATTAAAAACGAGTTACTGAATAATGTAGTCTATACCTCATGATGTAAAGGATTATGTATAATGTCTTAATGGAGTAGGTCTAATTTGAATAAATAGAAGTTATTTCTTGTTATTTCATCTTATGAGTTGTGATTCTTGGGTGTGATGAATGTATGTAAAGTATATGTTACCTATATTTCAATATATTTTATTAGTAGGGAAGAAACCCTGCTAATTCTTTTAGTGAGAATAATAAATGTCAAATTGAAGTACATACTAATAGAGTGAGAGGATTAATAAAGAATCAAATAGATGATACATTTTGGGGAATAGACTATGAACATTAAAAATATCTTATAAACCTTATAAATGGGAGGGGAAGATAATCATACTTAAGATGGTTATTCCAAGGCCTATGTAATTTTATCATGTGGACTGATAAATATCTTAGTTACCTCATCATGTAGATGAGGGTAGTAACTAAGTATTTAAGGTTTGATGATTGACCATGAAGGTGGATATCTAATTCTTCAAGGCATTCACTTGTGTACTAGTCTTCATGAATAGTATAGAGAAGGGTGATTCCCCTATGTGCAAGATAAATTTCTAATGTTGTGGTCTAGTTGTTGTACATTATTGGAAAATGTAGAGACCATTTAAGCATTCTCATACCATGGTGGTGGTATGAGGGTTTTGTAGAAGTTTCTCACTTATACTCAAGAGTTACTTTAACAAAGTATAAATAAATCTTGATGATTGATACATTGACAACTTAAAGTTCACTTTGGACTATCTTTATCTTAGATCATAATTATGTCCTTCACTCATTGGAAGATAGATAAAAGAAAAAAATTAGTTGGTTGAGTAGTAACAATTGGGGTTATTAAAGTTTGTATAAGAGCCTAGTCATAAGGTTAAAATAGTTAATGAGGAAAGAACTTTAATATAGGAGCTCACATAACTCTAAACTATTACGTACTTAATAAGAAAAAATCCAGTACTTGAGTTTACTGATGTTTAAATTATTTTCTCCCATAAATAGATCCACTATCGATCAAAAGTGGAAGATCTAAGCAAACCTTCCACATTGTGTGGGTATTAAGAAATGTACCTTAGAATACTTGGTATATATATATATTTTGGCTTTCTTTTTACTTATTTTATGTTTGTATAAATAACAACAAGAGTTGATGGAACAAACTACGGAGTGAACATAGGAATAGTTGACTAGTTGGACAAATTTGGTAATGTCCTACTTAATAATCTCACGTATAGAACGTAAATTAAATGATAGTAAACTAGAATTTTAACTTGGAAAAATATTGAAATTTGAGACAAATATTTATTCCCAAAAAACATGGCATCAAATTTGAGAAGTAGGTAGCTTTTGATATAGTGTGCAATGGGAGAAAGAAATCACAAGATGCTAAATAATATGGAAGAGATTAAATATGTGAGATAATTGAAATATGTTATAAATAGAAATGAAATAAATGAATACAATGTAGCTATGGAAGAAATGACCACTCCAATAATAAAACTAATGAACTACATTTTGTAGACACCTAAAATATTTCATGTTTAGGATACTACTCATATGAGCACATCTGAAGACCATATGACCAATTTTGGACCTTTACAAGAGCAAGTAGTGGTCCTAACCACTCAAAATGGTAATTTTAGCCCATTTAAGCTTAGTAGCTATAGACTAGAGCGACCAGGTTAGCGACCATTTTAGCAGTTATAGACTAGAGAGGCCAAAAATCTTGGCCGTTGTAGGCTAGAGCAGCCAGCTGAGTAGTTAGTTTAGCTGTTGTAGGCTAGAGCGGCCATAGCTAGTCACTGCAAGTGACAGTGGCTAAGCCATAAATATGCATTTTGCTCTCAATCTAGCCTAATCATGGGTGGAAGTGGTAGTCTACATGCAATAAGGCCGATTAGGGACAACTTTGCATTCCTCCTCACAACCAGTCTACATGAAAGACTCAAGTCCAAATTTAGACATTAGTTAACTACCCCTTAAGGGTAGACAAAAGCTCAAATTATCATGCTAACATCTAGTGTGCATGAGGGATTTAGTCCTAGGGTTGGAACATTGACCTAGGGCTTCAAAACACTTTATAAGGATTAGACATAAAATAACTAGAGACCCTTCTTTTATCAATAAGAGAGAGAGAACATCACATATCAAAATTTTGAATAGGTTGGATCATTGAGGAGAGCTTCTACAGACTTGGAGAGCTTCCCTTGGAGATCGATTTTGTAGCAAAGCCCTATTAGATTGGAGGGAAAAATCTAAACACATAAGGTAATTATTTTAACATTAAGAGCAAACTTAATCCCATAGGATTTGGATCAATAGAGAGATATTTCACCTTAGCGGTTGCTATCCTAGACAGTGACCCTCATCCTAGTCTAGGGTTTAGGTGATAGTTTCTTTTATTCTACTTTCTCCTCCATTTCATTAGCATAAGTTCTATTTCAGTTATTTGCATTCATAGTACTAGTTTCATTGCATTTGTTTTCCATGAAGCTTATTCATCACTAACAAGCCTCATCTGAGGAGGCAATCTCAGACATCTAAGTGTGTGATTTTTTTCATTGATTTCAGGGCTATAGGTTCATCGGACAGATCTACAACATACCTTCCTTCAGTTATGCATTCCTTGTATACTTTTTCATTTAATACATGTTAAACATTAATAATAATCACAAATAGAGTGAGTGGACAGTGCAACCGCTTCCTCGAGGTCATTACAAATGGTGATCACAGTGGGACCCTCACCAAGTTTTTATTTTCTATCACTTTATTGATCCATGTTTTTATGTGCAAGTTTAGCCACTCTAGTCTACAATGGCAAAAAATTAGTCGCTCTGGTCTACAGTGGCCAAGAATCAATCGCTTTGGTCTATAGTGAACAAAAATCATTTGCTCTAGTCAACAACGACTAGAACTGAAGTGCAGCAAAGGGAAATTTTTTTTGTCATCTGAGCAGGATTCGAGGTTGGTACCCCTTTTATGTATTTTCTAATTTTATTTTTGTATCTAGTTTCTTAAAAACAACAAATGTTAAAACACATTTCAAATTGAGAAATTAAAGAATAAAAGGGAAATAAAAAACTACATGTTGCATTTCTTAGGTTTCTTTTAGTAGGCGCTGCTAGGAATAACATATGCATACCTGTAAGGTCCGCCCTAGTATCCAGTGTGCTAGGCCATTTTATTTTGGTTTGCTTGCATGTGGCCCAATCAGTGGTTGTTTTCATCACAAAGTAGAAGGATGCATTAAAATCATATAAACTTGTTATAAATGCATTGGTCTGAGAATAAACATTCTTTTTAGGCATTGTAGGAAAGTAGTCATGAATGTTGGTTAATGCATTTATTTCTAGTTTTAAATCTAAAACTAACCCCACACACTTGCACATATCATAATAAACATTGGGAGGTTGGATTTCATCACCGATCCCCAATTCAGTCCGGTGACGTTCGAATTCACCTCCTTCCACTAGCTTGCCCCCTATATTTTACTAGAACAGAATAGGAACCTTCTTCATGGTGGTTCTAGTCACTCATGTTCAAACTATCTCCCATTGTTGGAACAAGCATTGGTTCAGAGTGGAAGAGCTAGGCAAACCCCCCACTAGGATTTAAGCGATGTACTTTAGTCTCTTTTTGAGAAAATCATGTTTGGCATGGGTGTTCTTAGTTTCCACTATGGATGAGTCCCCTCATTCTAAATCCAAAACAAAAGCAAGAAATCAAGAGCAAAAATACATATGAAACACACTAAAACAAGATCTTAGGATACACATTTAATCCTTAAAAAGAGATAATCATATTTTCTGCTTTGTGTGTTTCTTTTTTATTAGGGACCAAACCCTAACCATAATGTTTCAAAATTTTATTAAAAAAAAAACTAATTTTTTATTCTTCATCCAATGTATGGAGAATCATGCAAATCAAAGCTATAACAAAAAAGTTATTTTGATTCTATTTTTACTCTATTTTTGAAGCTGAAAATAGGGAAAAACTACACTAAAACAATCATAAAGTGGGCTAGACAACTCCAAAACTGCCAAATTTGTTTGGTTGTCTTATTTATCCCTTGGGGCACTTCTCCAAAAAATTTTGAGTCCTAACTCTTCACGATTCAAAAGTTTACTAAAAATTCCAAAAATTGGGCATTTCCCCATGGACCCCAATTGGCCGATTATTTCAAAAATACAAATTTTTGACCCAAAACTCAAATTTTGGAGTTATAGCTCATTTTGATCAGCACAAAACATTGATCATTTTGATATATGACACCCATAACCTTTTTCAGAAGTCAAAAGTTTTATAACAAAAATTATGGTCGAGATACCTCCAATGGTGAGCAAGACCTTCAATCTAGAGAGGGAATTAGGTTTTGTACCCACCACATATCATTACACTAAGAGTTCAAATCAGCCCAATGAGAGGCAAGATAGAGGGAAGATATTTTCCAACCTTGTTGCACAATTTGAAGTAGATAAGAACCCTCGTACAGAGTTGCAGAGTCATAGGCCTAACACAACAAATCGATCAAATCAATCACATGGGTCACATGGAATTTAGAGAGAACAAAATCTCCAAGATAAATTGGATGATTTGGATCAAATATATTTGATAGTGACTCCCAAAGCCATAGCCAGAGAACATTTTGCATCTGGAAGCTCACAAAGTGTAACTTCTAAACACACCACTCAACCCAGGGAAGCTTCAAAGCAACCCTACAGTTCACATGTAGCGTCTGACTATAGGGATACTTATCAACATATAGAATACATAGAGCAAGTTTCACTAGCTATCCAAAGTAGAGAAATAGTGGAAGTCTCTTTGAGAAATCTACGAATCAAAACTACACGAACAGAATTGGATAGATATGAACCTTCTCTAACAACGCAATCTAACTACGTGCGATGGTTAGAAAATGCATTGTGCAAAGAGCGAGATCTAGGGGAAGCTCTCAAGCATGACAAATAAAGATATAATATTTTGCACCAACATGAGCAGTGTCTAAGAGAACAAGCTGAGCAACTAGCTCGCATCAATTTACAAGCCAATGACAATGGTCATCAAAGAGATAAACGTGATGACTCACCAAGAGAGTGGTGCAAAAGATAACAAGAAAGCCCATAACAAAACCACCACTAAAATTATGAAGAACATCAAACTAGTGGGTAAATGGTAAACATGATAAATTAGGATCAAACACATCCTGAATACCCTCTTAGGATGGAGGAGAATGGAATAAGTTAATTGGATAAAGGGTTACCTCCATTACCACCATGAGTGGATCTTCAAGAAGAGGAACTCCTTGCCTCAAAGGCATTCCAGGAACTTGTTGAAAAGATCAAATCCTTTGAGAAGCAAGAGATGGTAGGCAACCAACCAAAATTGAGTAAAATACACAACCAACCATTGTTCCCATCAGTCCCTATCCCCGCATATCCTAAGCACTTTGAGATGCCTAGGTTAGAAAAATTTAAGGGTGAAGAAGATGCACAAAATCATGTTACCAACTTCATCAATGCATATTTTCATCTTGAATACAGTAATGCTCTTACGTTAAGAACCTTCATTATGACATTTTTGGGTGTTGCCACTCAATGGCTCAACCAAATTCCCAAGCACAACATATCCAGTTTCAAAAAACTAGTGAATGCATTCTTAAAACGTTTCTCTTTTGGTGCTAAGAAGAAGGTGAATCTCTTAGACCTGGCCAACCTAAAATAGTATGATAATGAGCTAGTCATGGATTATGGGGATATATGGAGAAAAATCATGGCAAAGTTGTCATTTTCTGTCGCGATCAAAGAGCTAATCTGAATGTTCACAAAAAGTTATGCCAAGAACATCTCATTACTATTACACTACAATAGTGTGATACATTTGAAGAAGCCTTAGATAAATCCAAGCTTATTGAAGCTATAAAACTGGAATAAGGAGACCTAAAGCTCCATAGAAAGGAAGAATGGAACAAGAGCACACAACACCAATCACAACAGGCCCATCCTTTGGATGTCGACCAAATCATGTTAAACATTTTAAAATAAGCACAAAACCAACAACAAGAGAACTATCAATCTCAACCTTCTCCTGTGCATTACAACCAGTGCAATAAGAATCAAATCACGGTCAAATAGAAACAACCCCCTCAAAACTATATACCATTA
>JAQPPZ010009181.1:0-16960 GCA_028583015.1 Wollemia nobilis
TCTTATTAAATATTTGTCTTGGTACTGTGTGTTACTACGTAATGTGTTACATTATTTGAATGTATTACATACTTTTTTGTATTTGTCCAACTGTTATGTTTATTATGATATTCAAATGGATATGATAGTGCCAATTCTCTCTCAATATCGTTATTTCTTTTTCATGTTACAAATGTTGTTAAATTGCTATAACAGCCCAATGAATCTTGGCACCGCTCCATATAAGGTATAATAATTGGTTATTTTCATTGCTTGGTCATTTTAAATACATATAGTATAATTCTAAATCTGGAGCATGTAAACCGTGTAAAATCATAAGTTCACCGTTGGGGTTTCCTTACCCATTATGTAGTTTTCCTATAGCAATAGTTGTTTTTAATCAGAATGAAGAGGCAGGTTGACCAGAGCCTGTAATAGCTCGTTGGTTTCAAATGATTTCTTGTAGCATGACAATCGAATCCTATGGATGCAAGAAATGGTTCCAAATTTTTTTTGGCGTCATTGCCAAGGATAGATTCTTCATGAGTTAAGACCTGGATTTTACTATATTTATTAATCAACAAGTGGCCAAGTTAGAATAAATAACCTGCATCTTGTTTTTGATTTCTTACGTTCTTTATTTTATTTTTCCCATAGTTTTCATTACTTTTTGAAGTGATTTTATGAGTTTCTTGATTTTATTGAATTATCCCAAAAACCACCCCCTGTGAGGCTGAGTGTTAAATATCAAGCAATATTGATAAGAACATCTATTCTTTCTGCACTACTGGTTCTGGCGACTCTGTATGGATAAACCCAGAAAATAAACATCAATAAAGAAGGAGCAAAATGGGCTGGCACACATTAGGAGAAGCGGTAAGGAGTTATTCCTAGAATTCGAGAACTTAGAGAAATTTACCCATAATTAGAAAATCCCACTTCTTAAGAGTACTGTATACAAGAATAAATCATATTTTAGTAGCAAAAAGTACATAAAGAAGAATAGAATTCAAAATACTGTTGCTACTGATATTAATGCCTGTAAATTCTCTTTCTATTGCCCTGCATGTAATCCTCAGAAATATGATCAACAGTAAATTCTCTTTCTATTGCCCTGCCTGTAATTCACCTCATAAGCCTTCTAGTTGTGCCATCTATTTAGCTTCGCATCCCAACCTAAGCCTTAAGGAATGACCTAGTAAAGAAGTCAGGACCAATTTAGATTGCAAGGATAAACACCCAAAATCTAAAGGAGATATTGAGGTCTATCAAAAACAGAGAACTTTAATATCCAAAAGAGAGCAACATCATCCTGAAACCACTAATGTCATACTTGATGAAGTCAAATGGGAACCGCTTATAGCAGTAGTGGATATTTTTCAAGAAATCCATGCCATGGACTTTGAGAGTACACTAGATGAGATGAATATTCCTAATGTGGATGAGATGAGAGAACAACATTTAAAAAAAGGGATATAGTCCAACAAAATAGTGCAAGCTGAGGAAGAAAATTTTGATAATTGGTCAACAACTAAGAATGATGAATCAAAATATGAGGTTATTAATGAAAAATTTGGTGCAAAAAAATACCACAAAATAGAATTGATTGACCACAAGTTTGAAAATATAATTAAGTCTAAAGAAAATATCAATGTTTGTCTTATCAGCCATGAACAAAGAAATTTATTTCTCAGGGAAGAAAATCATCATCAAACTCCTGATGATAGTTTTGATGAAATCCCACAAGATCAATCAATAATAGTAGAAGCTCCAAAAAGCCTTCAGATCTATGATTTTGATATATTAGAAATACCAGAACAACATTCAGAGGAAGAAGCATTGTCCAACAAAATTGTACAGGTTGAAAATGAAACAGTAGATGAAAGACCAATAACTGAAGATGATTTATCCAAATATGAAGTCCTCCTTGTGAAGCCCAATACAGAGGAATATCCTGAGATAAAACTGACTAAACACAAGCCTAAAAGTATAGTTAAGTCCAAAAAAGATAAAAGTCAGGGAATCATAGCACAAAAGGAAGATGAATTTTCTAGAAGTTTTAGGCTTATTGATCAGTCAGAAACAAGGCTCTTCCAGGTTTTCCAAAGATATATGTCAGATTCAATGAATGAATACTTTATCTGCAATTACCCACCTAATAATGGAGCTTCATATAACATCATAGTTGATCTATTGAGTCTTTTCTCTGCAAAGAACTGTTTCCCCATTTATGTTAAAAGTGTGAAATTAGTTAGATTAAAATAGGTCAAATTAAATAAAATTGACAAATCCACAGTGCTCATTGGTCTGGAAAATGGTGCTAATTATTTTGCTAACTTCTCCATCATACTCATTAACAAAGCCCCAATCCTAGGTAATACCGCATCAGATACCTCATTTCAGAGTAAAATCCCCAATGCCCAACCCATCATCAGGAGCCCCACAAGAATTGGCCAGTCTAATGGAAGATACATCATGAAAAGAACAAAGAAAAAAGAATGCATAAAGTTCAACTGCAATTTGTTTTTCTTTGGAAACATCAAGAATTGAGGGTGTATCCTAGGCCATTCAGATAAAAACAAAAGGAATTTGCACTCACTCTACATCCTGAGGTTATAAAGTTGTTTTTGCAAAATAGGAGCATTGACCTCCTCTCAGTTTTCATGATACTTTATTTTTGCCTCGTCACCATCCGTGTCCAGTCGTGGCTATGTTTTTGTTAGTAGAATGTGTTCTTTCTTTGTTTTGTCAGTCACTGTAAAATAGTTTCCTTACTATTGTGTTATTTTGTTGTGTTGTTTGTATTGTCTTCTCATTTTGTTATAAGATAGCAAAGTATTTCTTACTGTTGGTTCCTCCAAAAATAAATAAGAAGAAAGGAGATTTATTTTAGACTTTGATGATGTTTACAATTTTTCAAATATGAGTGTTTATGCAAATGGTTATTTGATATGAGATAAAACAGAATGAAATCAAAGCTGATTGAAACACCATGTCAAAGCCTCACATTACAAATGATACTTAAGGTGACTTCAAGGTCCAAAGAACAGAGTTATCTTTGAGAGGGTGGTTGAGCTAAAAATCATTACACTCATCCTTTTTAGCTAGAAACTAATCCTCAACTCAAGCATACTCTTTGCACAATTTGCTTATATCAAATACTTCTCAAACGAGAAAGAAAATAAAAAATAAAGTAAATTGAGTCACTGCCTGAGATATCTTGGAAAACCTCTATCGGGGCTATAGATGCTTGACTGGTAGTAGGGTAAAACTGGATGGGATTAGAAGCAACTCTACCGAGGCTATAGATGCTTGACTGGTAGTGGAGCCCTGTAGAATGGTGAAAATATTTAAGAGTGAAATCATACATTAGGCTTAACTTTTTTTCTCAGATATGGCAAAGTTCTAAAAGACTTAGAAATCAAAATGAATGCACAAACACACACATGGGCCAAAGCATGATGGAACAAATAGTTTTGATAAATTTTGTGTAATCATATCCTATGACTTAGCTAAAACAAGCATGACAATATATCTAAAAAACTCATCTGTTTCTAAAATTCTGACCCTAGTTTCCAAATTGAATAAAAGGAATTATAGTTTTCAATACTCTATTGCTTTGATATCCTATTGTTTGTACAGTTTTTTAGTAAAAAAAAAAATTGTTATGTTTTGTTTTTCAAAGCTTTGCTTATCAGTCTTGATGATTTGAATTTTTGTCCAAAATTGCAAATAAAACCAGGAGATTCTATAATTCTCAAGTGCCTCATGTTTTCAACACATTGTCCTAGTCAGAGCCTATGTTGGAGCCAAAATTGACTCAACATCTGAAACCCCCAAATTTGAATTTTTGGTTTCAACATTTTCACCCAATTTGTTGGTCTCTATTGCATTCTCTTCTGAAAGGTTGATTTTTAATATTTGGTCCTCAAAGAACCATTATAGAAGCTTCATTTTCCCTAAGTAATAAGGATAAATCCAAGTTAAAGCTATGGCCTTGACCGTTGAATTGAATTGAATACCTTTTAAACATTAAAAATGATTGTTAAGGATGTATGATTATTAAAAGGCTTATAAAATTTGAAAGATAAATCAAACATTCTTTTAAAGAGATCCCCCTTAACCATTAACATTATCCGATTATTAAAAGGGGTTATATATTCAAATCAAATGAAATATCTACCAAAGAAATCCCCTAAGTCCTTAGGTCCATAATAAAATAAATTAAAAACATTTAGGCCTAAGTAAAAAATAAATAAACCTAGGGTCAAAATTAATCGCATTTGAAATTGAGGGTTATGCGACCCCTTTGGTTAAAAATCGAGCAATTTTAAAGATCTTATCGACAACGCTTGGTCCACGACTAATCCAGTGAATGCGTGCACTTTAATTTAACCAATATTTAAAAATTTCAAAACCTAAGCCTTAATGAATATTTAATCAAGGGTCATGCACCCCTTTCATTTTAAACAACGGGCAGATCTTACAAATCCAAGGGTAGCACTCAAACCATTCTGATATGATGGATGCACTCTTACCAAGAGTAACCAAGGTTAACCACAATTTTATGTGCCCCTATGATTTAAAATTTGTGCAGGTTAAAAGAGATCAATGGATGCACTCAAAGCTGGATAAATCTGATGGTCGCGCACCAATCAAGTTGACCAATCATTAGCTTCAAAAATTTATGCACCCATTAGTTATAAATCTTATAGGTTAAAAGAGATCGACGGTTGTGCTCCTTCCCAATGAGATCTGATGGTAGTGCTCACAATAATTTGATTGACTGGTTAAAGGCTCACATCTTAATTGAAGATAGTTGTTTCCCACCTTTGGAAGATCCAACGATAGCACCGATCCCCATCAGATTTGATAGTAGCACTTTCCTAAAAGTTGTCAAAGATTAACAGAGCGATCATTGATGAAGTTATGGTCAAATCCAGATCTGACGGTCATGCTCATCTATACCTAGATCCAATGGTCGTGCTTCATCAAGATCAAAATTTCCCCTTTGAGATACGAAGTGCGCATTTATGGTTGATCCAATGACGGTGCTCCAACCTACCCAAATCCAACAACAGTGCACAATCAAAGTGACTAAAATATAAAATGGTAAAGGTTATCGGGTAATTAAGAGATCCAAAGAAGATCAATGACTGCACCCATATCCTATTAATCTGACGATGATGCTTTCATGAAATGTTCGAAGGTTAATTACGTCAAGTTATTTTGGTGAGATGATTAATTAAAAGATCCAACGGGTGCATGCATCCATTATTTGATCTAACAGTGAACACATGGAGAGATAAGCGATTTTTAATTACCTATGTTTTAATGAAATATTATTAACGTTTTAATCATCGATTAATTTTATCAAACCTGAATTACGTATGGGTTAAATGCATTGATCAATAATACCGCATCGATAAGTATAAGGTTTTTAAGCTTAGGGATAAGCGTTTAAATCAGGAGTATTGCTAACCCAAGGTTTTCAAAGTTAATCAAGTTAATTTAGCATGCATTTATATCTTTGAACTAACAACCATGCAGGTTTCGAGATCTCAACGACAACGCTTGAAGCAAACTAGATCCAATGTATACTTTGAACTAACCCTCATACAGGTTCACACGATCTAACGAAAGTGCTTCATCCAAAGTAAATCCGATGACATGTGCATCACAAGATGAATTATTTTTATCATCACAGACATAGTCAGCAATGACATTGATACCAAAGTACAATCGAAAGCTCAATGACAAAAATATTGTAAATTTAGACAATAGTCGAGGAAAGAAATTTTTAGATGATCAAACTAAATTCCATGGACTGTACAGTGATAAGGAAAAGGTAGAAATGCAAGCCTTGATCAATAGCCTACAAGAATAGTTGTCTCAGGAAAAAGTTGCACAAGTACAACCTCCCCTAGTCAAGAAAGAGATAGATTATGCAGTCTGCCTCTCCAAAATCAGGAGAGAAATATCTCTTAAGATACAACATAGAAAAATAGGATCCTGCAAGAAATGAACATAGTAAGGTTTGTTATAACCTTTCATACTGATGCATGGAGGCTCATGGGAAAACAAATCAGAGAACTTCAACAAAATAAAAAAATGAAAGAAACCATAGTATGTGGTCGAGAGCTAAAGATAAACACACCTCCGAGAGAAGAAATAAATAGCACTAAAATAGGGCAGAGTTCAAAAGCAAGAAGTCAACTAGAGGATATAGAAGGTACAGAGGGAGAATATTCATAAGGAACTGAGATAACTGGTTAATAAAAATAGTCAAATTAAAAAGTCTTGACAGAGTATACAATACGAGCAACAGGAGATGATGGAGTACAACTATACTATATCTAAAAGATCAAACTAGATGATGACAAGTGTGAGGCCAGGATCAGGCTAAAAATAATAGATTCAAGAACCTGGAGCTATAAAGACACCAATTACGGTCAGAATCTGCATCAAGCATTTAGATAGCATTTTTGCTAAGAGGTATACTTGAGTGCCCTGCTAGTTGTGCTGTTGTATCTCCTTTTGTGTGTCTATTTTCTTTGTCATTTCTTATTCTTCCCTTTGTCATGCAAGATTTTGATAGGAAAGTGCTCAAGAAGCTGAGATTATTTCCTATCCTATTGAGCTTGAGATTTAGAAACTTTGTTGTTACCTGATTGGAACAAGGAGAGTAGGAGAGACCTGTTACATTATTTGAATAGAGTTTTCTTCATTGTATTGATGTATTTCTTGGAAAAACAGAGTTAAATGGCATTCTGCCAACTCTGCATGTAATTTGTTGTTAAATCAATACAATTTTGGGTTTCATTCTTATTAAATATTTGTCTTGGTACTGTGTGTTACTATGTAATGTGTTACATTATTTGAATGTATTACGTACATTTCTGTCATTGGCCAACTATTATGTTTATTATGATATTCAAATGGATATGATAGTGCCAATTCTCTCTCAATCTCGTTCTTTCTTTTTCATGTTACAAACATTGTTAAATTGCTATAACAACCCAATGAATCTAGGCACCGGTCCACATAAGGCATAATAATTGGTTATTTTCATTGCTTGGTCATTTTAAATACATATAGTATAATTCTAAATCTGGAGCATGTAAACCGTGCAAAATCACAAGTTCACCATTGGGGTTTCCTTACCCATTATGTAGTTTTCTTGTAGCAATAGCTATTTTTAATTAGAATGAAGAGGTAGGTTGACCAGAGCCTGTAATAGCTCGTTGGTTTCAAATGATTTCTTGTAGCGTGACAATCAAATCCTATGGATGCAAGAAATGGTTCCAATAGAAACTCTGGGAAAATAGGCATCATAGGCTTGGGAGGCAATTTTCCTATAGCAATAAGGATTTTTTACGCTTTTGCAACTTCTTGGAATATCTAAGGGAAAGCAAAGGCATTTTATTACCTTATCATTAGTCCTAAATATGAACTGAATGCTCTTAGATAATAATAGATAGCTTGCTCATGAGTTGGTCTAAGACCATCAGGCACTCTTTTCTAGGTACGACTAAACCTAATATTGAAATCCATAATATCTTCTTGTGGATGCCTCTGTATTACTGTGAATTGAGTGAGCATAGAAAAAGGGTCTGCTTGCTCATTAAAATATTCTATTAATTTGTATACCAGAGCATTCCAAGAGTTTATATTTCCACTGTCCAGAGTCATATACCAATAAAACAATTTTCTTTTCAGAGAAATGACCAAATAACTTGACCATCAAATCCTCATCTTGGATGCTATGCACAGTAGCCAATGATGCTATATCCTAAACATGTTCATATGCTATTTTTCCTGTACCATCATAGGTTGGAAGGGCTTTCAAGGCTACTTGTGGAATCACATGTTGATCAACCATGTTAAGAGGTCTTGTATGATTCCAATTGGGAACTCCTGGGTTTTGATTTTGGGCCATTGTTGTTTGATGCAAAATGGATATTTGAGATAAGGGTACCAATTGAGTATCAATATGATCTTGCTCTTGTTCTTCAGTGGGACCAGAGGCCTCAATAATCAACTTAGGTTATTTTTTGGAGGATAACTTCCAGAACTCAACTGGTTCTTCTAAAATATTGGCCCTATGTCTTGTAATCATGAAAAAACTATAGGGTTGATATGGATTTTTGGGTATGTATTTGATGAAGTCGCTAGGTAATAAGGGAATCTAGAGAAATCTAGGTATCACCAGTCCCTTGTGTTTATCCAAAATGTGGGGAGGTGTCCCACCAGGTGTGCTAGAAACTGTTGGTCAAAAGTTTGTCTAACGGTAAGGATTGTGCACCCACATACCTCAACCAACTTTGAATGGCCCCAAGACCAGAGATCTCAGGGTTAATCTTTGAAGAAGACCGACTCCTTGCAATTTCTAACTAAATGCTTGGGAAAAGGGAAGGAAAAGAGATTAAAGAGTGCAAAGCTAGAACATAAAGTGGTGCAGATCCAATCACATCAAGATACATGCCTGATAAGTCTAAACACGAACAACATTCATGGACTACCTAACAGACCCGCTACTGATTTCATTGATCATTTACACACATTACTCTACCAAGAATTCCATAATTAAGGAACTAGTAGCATGAAATCCAAATATTAGAATTAAAGCTAGTTCATTCACTTAACTATAGCAAAAATAATTAGCAGAGTGAAATCATACATACATGAAAATAATTGAAGGTCAGACAATAATCCACTTATATTATTGTATGCATCAAACTGTACATGGAGGTTGTAATGACTGGAGAGCTGACACTAAAACATACATTACAAACATGTATATATAACCCCTTCCAAGAGCAAGCTTTCAAAAATATTAATTAATACAACATTAATGGTGGATCAAGATGTTAGTATTCAAATTATTTTAGTGATATTCCTTGTGATTGCTCTATCATAGACAAAATATTCTCCACTATCTCTAGATAGGAACTATTGACATACCCTACCTAGACCTTCCTCTTGCCAATTAATGCATTTGATCCCACCATTACCTTCAAAAATTTCTTTGTGAACTGAGGTAGCAACTCTACATCAATTTCTCAACTACCATCTTATGTACTTGATTTAATCAGTCATTAAATTCACCCATCTACTACATCCTTGGACTCAACAATCTGACAACCTTGGTGGGAAGAGGAAATTTAAATTTGAGGAGCTTTCTACATGGATGGACCTTTATGCATTTATTTTTGGATAGGATGGAGGTTTGGATTGGATGCACACCTTGGTTAGCCTCCCTTCCTACATTTAGATTATATTCCTCTGGGATGGAAAAATGGGAGCCCATGTTCATCCTTTTATTTCCATTATTTTTGCCTTCATTGTGGCCGATCAAACCTTGAATGAAACTTTGGGTCTACCTCTTCCTAAATCTGCCTCCCAATTTCCCATATCTATGACCCTATTTCCTGGGTGGAAATTCGGGACCCTTTTCCTTTTTGATATTCTCCTGATCATCCATCAAATTCCTTCCATCTACGAACAAAATTTTGGGAGTGCCTATGATGGGGATCGTAGCCCATTCCTCCATCATGGACATATTTAACTTTCCTTCTTTCGGGTAGGAGCTTTGAATAATGAAGAGCCCAGATGTGACCCATTTCTAAGTCCATCATTTCTCTTGGCCACCTTTCAAAATACCCCCCTTCTCTTTTCTCTTGATTTGAACAAAACTAGTGGGTACATAAAATCTACCCACATTAATATAAACCCCTAAGTTTCAAATGTATAAAGGAAAGGAGTATTTTCAACCACCTTAGGCTTAGAACTATTTTTTTTTTACCCCGCCCCCCCACCCCCGTATTTAGAACTACTTGTAGCAACCTTTCTTGTGATGAAATTTTGCTAGTTAAAATCTTCCAAATATCAAGGCATTCCTTGAGAAGTTGTAGGGACATCATCAAAATATTTTTCAAGCAATTATTTGTCTACACTAAGGAAAATCTCACTATTATTGACCTATATGAACTTAAGCAATCCAAAGATAAGAATTGTATAAAATCCTTAGTAATATGGAAAACCCTAGTGTGGAGATTACAATGCATCCCTCCACTTAGAGACCTATTAGACATCTTTACAAGAAACTTTAATGAGCAATTTTCCTTCTACTTAGAGATAACCAATGTATATTCCTTCAAAGATGTAGTTTACATGACCAAGATATTAGAGACTTCCCTTGTCAAAAGAGGGAAATTAAATACTAAGTCCCATAAATATAAGTCTTCCTCTAACCCAAAAGGGTAGTATAAAAACAAACACATTGTAAGTGATGAAGTCACATACTCATGCTAGGCCAACAATGTTAGTGCTACCATAAACCTTCAAAAGCTTATCTTAGGGACAACAATAAAAACCTAAAAGTATGTACTTCCAACTAGATGAACCTTTGTCTTCTATCCTAGAGTAGCTCCTAAAAGCTATAATAATAGAACTTCCACCTATTAAATGCATTGAACCTAGAAGGAAAAATCTCCTTAATTTCATCCCAATAAGCAATGTGTCATCCATTGCATCAATGTTCATGTGATTGATAAATGCATGGGCCTCAAGAATATGGTCCAAGACCTAATTAATAATGTCCATCAATGATCATGTGATTGGTAAATGCATGAGCCTCAAGAATATGGTCCAAGACCTAATTAATAATGTCCAACTTGTTCTAATGGCTCAAACTCTCAACCTTCTTCCAATTAAGATCTAGGAATCTTCTAAAATATATTGCCTAATCACAATCACAACAAAAATACAGTAAATAACATTCACTACATAAACATCCCATCTCCAAACCAAGGGATGGTATGGGACCTCCATTCCTCTAATCATATCTCTCATATTTGTGTTGTAACTAGACAATAATAAAAAATTTGTCCATCTAATCAACCTTCAAGACCTCCCCTAGTCCTTTGCACTAAAATAATTTCTCCACCTAAAGTATCTCCTCTAATTATCTAATTAGGAACTAAGGCTAAGGGTGATTTTTCTTTGCTATGGCAACTTGAGAACACCCTATCCAAAATATCTCTTCTTCTTCTCTAGCTTACTAAGATATCTTACTCAAAATTTTGAGTGAACAATTTGTTTTTCAAGATCTCAAGCTAAATGACCTTGCTTCCTTATTATGATTCATTAGGTTTAACCATACAACTATATTATTCCATGAGTATGATATTCCTCAATCCTTTATGATCATGTATTTACCAATTAACATTATAGGTCATATCAATGACAAGTTCATCAAGCAAATCTTAGTCGATAATGGTTTTGGTCTTAATGTCTATAGCTTGATATTCATTGGTCATTTTATGCTAACCAAATAATATTTAGAGAAATATGATCTTTTAATCAGGGTTTTTGATAATGGAGAATGTGAGGATAGTGGCACTATAGTCTTACCCTCAAAAGCAAACCCCACACTATCAGTACTCTCTTCTGTCTTAACATATAAGATCCTTCTTGAAAGGCCATGGATCCATAAGATGTGGAATATCCATTCAACTCTTAATTGGTTCCTTAAATATGAATATAAAGTCAAGATTTATCATGTTCCAACCGACCCTAAACCTTTTGGTTATGGTTAGGTAATCAGTTAAAATTCTAAGGTATGCATTTGCCCTTCTCTAAATTCATCTCTTGAATCATCTTATTCTTCTCAATCTCTATCATTAACACACTAAGGTCTCTCATCTTAAATGATTCCTCTAACAACAAAATTAAGGATTAGAGTGCTAATTCAATCATCATAATAACAAATAAAATAATAATTAATTTTTCCTAGACCTAGCCAACCTCTATCTTCTTGAACCTTAGGTTTCCCTTTAGTAAGAAGGGTTAAATAGTGTAGATGGAAAGTTGATCCTTCATTTTCATTGGTGCTACTAACAAGGAGAAAATATATGGTAGTAACCCTTCCATGGTTGAATGACAATACACTTCATGCTTCTTTTCAAACTTATATCCCATCCCCAAGCAAATGATTTTAAACATGGGGTATTGAATAAAAGGACTAGCCCTATATGATCAAGGTATTAAAGATCCCCTGCAAACCAAAGCCTAGCCTAGACATTGCAATATATGTTATATCCCTAACCATACAAAGCCTTTACCATCTCTTTCTTCTAATAGTGAAGAGGAAGTTGGTCATCTTGATTGGGTATCCCATGATGACATCATTTCTCTAAATTGATTAGATTGGGATGAAGAGGATGACAATGGATCATTGCTCTTCAAAGATCTAAGCTTCTCCAAACTTATTCAATCTATCAGGGTAAATATTTTAACTCTAGCCTATCCCAAAATAATTTTTGATAAATATGACTATGAATATGAGGATATCCCACATGATCCTCCCCAAGATAATCCCTCAAACTATCTAGCACAAAAAACTTTTATCTTTGTGGATATTTTTCCTAAATCATCATTATTGTTGTCTTGAAACC
The DNA here is from genome assembly GCA_028583015.1 of Wollemia nobilis. Taxonomy (NCBI): domain Eukaryota; kingdom Viridiplantae; phylum Streptophyta; class Pinopsida; order Araucariales; family Araucariaceae; genus Wollemia; species Wollemia nobilis. The sequence goes on from JAQPPZ010009181.1 coordinate 12,438, forward strand.
AACCAACAATAATCAACCAACCTTAGATACTCTAGAACTAAATATCCTAAGAGTGTTTCTAGCTCCCCCTTAGTTTGAAGATGAATCTTGACTTTTAATTGAGAAAACTATAGATATCAATATTGGAATTCTACAAGATCTCAAGATCCTAATGTTAGGCAAGGTCCTGACCATAACTATGCATGAAGAATATAGCAAGCTCTTGATGGAATTCAAATATATATTTGCTTGGTCCTATGCTAATATGAATATTCTTGATCCTTCCATTTTTTTCCACCATCTACTCATCACTCTTGGTGCAAAACCCATAAAGTAAAAATTATAGAAAACGATCAAAAAGGAGCTCCAAAAACTCATTGATGTCAAATTTATCAAATCCATCAACTATTCTAACCGTATCTCTAACAATATTCCTATTTACAAGAAAACATGTAGCATTAGAGTATGCATTAAATTCCAAGATATCAATTAAGCATGTCCCGAGGATGAATTCCCTTTGCCCAACATTGACATAACCATCTATTTCACTATAGGATGTAGAATGTTATCTTTAATGGATGGATTCTTAGGCTATAATCAAATCAATATTGCCCCTTAGGACCAATTCAAAATAACTTTCACCACCCTATGGGTAATATTCTACTATCAAGTTATTTCTTTTTGGCCAAAGAATGTAGGGGCTACCTACCAAATATCCATGACATAACGTATAACATTGTGGAAGGCTATGTTGATGATCTTCTTGGTCAATATTTAAACTAAAAATATCATATTTGGTACTTAAGGTGCATATTTGAGTGATTAAGGAAGTACTATGCCTAAAGCCAAAAAAATGAATATTTGGGATTACATTAGGAAAAATATTGGGATTTATTGCATCTTAATTATACATTAAAGTTGATCTTGATAAAATATCAACTATCATTGATATATTTTCCCCTCAAAATCTAACCCAACTTAGGAGTCTCCAAAGTAAAATCCAAGCCATTTGAAGATTCATCTCCCAAGTTGCCAAAAAGTGTCAATCCTTCACTAATATTTTAAAAAAGGATGCAATCTTCAAATGGGATGCTAACTATTAAGCAATCTTCAATACTATCAAATACTACCTCTAATCCCTACCTATCCTTATCCCACCTAATCCTCATAGGCACTTGTTGCTATATATGACAACCACTAACCATGATTCAAAAGGTATATTGACATAGTACAATTACCAACATAGATAAATGACTATTTTTTACATCAATAGGAATTTGGTAGATTACAAATTCTGATGTGCACCCTTAGAGAAGCTTTTCCTAGCTGTAATATTTGCATATTAGAAGCTTAGGCACTATATGGTTAGTCATAAGACCTTTGTCATTGCAAGGATTAGTCCCTTGTGTTCTCATGTTCAAACCTCACCACTCAGGATAAATTGCTAAGTGGGTCATTACCCTTAGTGAGTTTATCATCAACCAAAAGTCTATAAAAGGCTAGGTCATTACTAACCAACTAGTGACTACACCTTTAGAAGCTAGCCATCCTTTTGTGGTATACTTTCTCAATAAGTCAATTTTCATTCTAGAAGTAAACTAACTTAACTCTTGGATATTGTACTTCAATGATTCTAGATGTGTTAGAGTAGGGTCAGGATTCAACTTGGTCATTCCTCAACAATATATATTCCATTTGTCCTTTAAGATAAAGTTTTCTATATTGATAATATTGTTAAGTATAAGGCTCTTATCCTAGGGCTACACACAACATTAGATTTCCAGGTTAGAAACATTTTTTTCTTTGGATATTCTTAGCTAGTAGAAAACCAATTTAATTGTTTTTTAAAACCAAATATGATAAGCTTAATCCATACAAAGAAAATGTCGACAAACAAAATATTTCTTTCAATAAAATCACCATTGATGTTATCTCTAAATCTAGTAATCATGAAGTTGATGTTATGGTCTTAGTTACATCCCTTATCCTCTTAGAGCTAGATAATGAACAAGAAATTACCACATTTGGAAAATTAGGGAACCTTTAGCCTTAAAATATAGCTATCTTCCTTTAGAGGTCTACTTCGTAGAAGCAACCTTATCTCTTACAATGAGCACATGAACCTCATCATTGATGTAACTTTGCATGATGTTTTGAATTACAATTAGCACAAGAACCTCAAGCAATGAGCTTATAGACATGTCATCAATTGTGATATCTTATATAGAAACACCCTTACTAGAATTTTATGTATGTTTTTAGACTCAATTAAAGCTTGAGTAGTCATCAAATAGGCCCATGATGGTTCATGTGGTGGTCACTTTAGTGGTGTCACCATTGCCAAGAAACCTCTATAGATGAGTTATTATTTCCCCCTCCATGAAAAATAAATATTCTAACTATGTCAAGAGGTGTGAAAATTGTTAAAAGTATGATAATATTATCCACTCAACTATATCCTTAGCCTTTATGGCACCCCTTCTATACTAATATTGGATAAGGAATACCTTTCAAGAACAAGGATGTCCAAAAATATTGTGATAAATATAGGATTTAGCTCAAATGATCCATGCCTTATGATCAAGAAAATGACCAAGTTGAATCTTCTAACAAAACTCTTGTCAAAATATTTAAGATGATTATTAGCAAAAATAGTATAGATTGTCAATTCTAGTTGTATTCTATCTTATCGGTATATCACATTAGTGTTAAAAATCCCACTAGCATGACACCTTATGCTTTGGACTATAAAATAGAAGTAATATTCTCCTTTGATCTTGAGGTGCCTTGCATAATATGTTGTAAGATACCTCTTGTGGAGATAAATATCATCTTGCCTCTCTTAGTTAGGTAGAAATGCTTGGCAAAAAGTGAATGCATGCATTATATCACCTAAGGGTCTACCAATAAAGGCTTAAATGTGCCTATAGAAAAATGGTACGATCCTAATCCTTTAAATTTGGTGATCTCATCCTCAAAGAGAATTAGAAAATTATTAATGCCAAAATTGAGCTCAAAGGTAAATGTGAGCCTAATTGGCTAGATATATAATTGCTAAATATGGTTTAGGTGTAGGTGCCAGTTCAAGACAAAAGCAAAAGTGAAAGTATTCATAGAAATGTCAAAGAAATTAAGCAATAAGCTAGTTTAAGTGAAATAAAATACAATGCCAAATAAATTTAATGTAATGAAAGTACTATTTTAAGATGTCATATAAGTTAGAAAATGCATGTATGTCATGAAGTTGGCACATATATTTTGTATATGTATGGGGTAAGTAGTTATAGGTAATGTGTCCTAGAAACTATTATTGCCAATGGCTAGGACTGTGTTATAAATAGACCTCTTTTTATTTTTGAAGCATAGATAGATGGGCACATGGACATCTTGAGTGGAAAGTGAGAGCATATATTTATTGATGTATGTTTGAGTGCATGTAATAGATCTATCATAAAGATAGATAATTCTCTGATTTGTATGCCATTATGATGGATCCATAATGCAATATGCATTCTTCATTCTCACTATGTGTGGTTGTGTATTGATGTTTATTTTTATGATTATACTATTAGATTGGTTTTACAAGGTGATTTATTATAGGTTGGAAGACTTAGACAAGGTTTACTTATAGGTTAGTCGACGAGTTTAGACATCATTAGATGAAACCAACCATCAAAGAGAGTCAAATTCATGAAAGTAGAACCCACCATCTAAGATAATGTTATCTATAACATTCCATCATGTTGACTAACTCATGTCATCTAGGACCGAGTGTTGGAGGATGCCATCTAGACCGTGTCATCTAGAGCATGCCATCTAAGGACACCATCTAGATTATATCATTTGAGCTAGATCCAATCCTATTATATAAGGCTTGTGTTAACTAAATACCTTAACATCTGATGACTATTTATGTCCATTAATTGCATCTTTGTTGACATTTAACTTGGCATTCCATTATCATTAGGAAATCTCACCACTTGCTACATTTGGCATCATTGCTTAATAAAATTATGGGTTAGCTGATTTGTTGAAGTTAAAGCATTAGCCTAAGTATACATGAAGAATAAGAAGTTGAATGACATAGTTAAGTTTGCATGGGTGATGAAGAAGGAATCGAGGAAGAATCTTAGAGCAACCTATAATAAGTGCAAGAATTACAAACCAAGGACTACAATTAGGAATAGAACTTGCATGACCTAAAGTAGATCAAGTTTAGAATCCTCAGTAGCAGGATAGTATGAGTCATAAAAACAAAATATGGTAGACATTGTTTTTAATAATGAAAAATAAAATAGAAGAATCACATCGAATAGCCAATGAGAATGTTTGCATAATTCAGGACGCCAACATGGATTAAGTAAAAGGATACAAATAATGGATGATCATGCTTAAGAAAGTAGGTAGAAATTTATCAATGAGTGTAGAGGATGTGAGCCAGGCACTAAAGCAACCATGCAAAATTTTTTGGGCAAGGAGGATGAATCCACCATTCATATATTCACAAAGGAGATCGTGAAGTGAGGAATCTAAATTGAGATAAA
>JAQPPZ010009182.1:0-16657 GCA_028583015.1 Wollemia nobilis
GAGTAGTTTCTTTAACAATTGATGAGCACCAGAAATGCTCATATTTTGTACATATTTATTTGATCAATATGCGGTTGTATAATAAGGATTGCATACTTTTATGAATGATCATATAGATATTTGATATAATTATGTGTGTTATCTAATTTGGGTGTTTTTAGTATGTTTTGTGGAATTGCAGTTGATTTAGTTAGATTTGGAACGGTCGAGGTCCTTTTGATGGACTTGGCACTTTATTTCATCGGGGGTTAATGAGGAGACCACGAGCACCTCCCTGCATTCGGAAGGCACCAACTGAATACCAGTGCCTCCCTACAATCGAAAGGCACCAACCGAATACGAGCGCCTCCCTGTAGTCAGAAGGCACCAACCGAAGATGAGCGCCTCCCTACAACCGGAAGGCGCCAACCAAAGACAAGTGCCTCCCCACAGTCGGAAGGCGCTAACAAAAGGCAAGTGCCTCCCCACAGTCAGAAGGCACTAGCAAAAGGCAAGTGCCTCTCCACAACCAGAAGGCGCCACTGATTCTTTGCCCATTGACCAGATTTGAACGACGTGGACGACAGCGGCTGGTGCAGTTCCAGCTCTGCGTCATGCAGAGCTAAATTGGAGATTGCACCAACGTATCAAAATGTCTTACTAATGCCAGGCAAAGCACGAATCGAACAATGAACACGCCCATTAGAACAGAACGCCATATGTCGATTGCATTTACCAGACTGTCTTGATTTAGTCTAGGACAGATCGACTGTTGTAACTACTTTTGTAACAGAAGTTCTGTGGGTGTGTTATATAAACACATGCAGATCGTTCTAAGAAATATATAGAAATAAAATAAAGATCCATTTAGACGTACAGAGATAAATTGTAGTGTGTTGACAAATATATTAAAGTTCTAGAAGTTCTAAGCACGTGTTCGATCGGGAAGAAGCTGCTGGAGCCTGGGCCCACTCCAAGCCAATATTTCTTCCCCATTTCCTTTTCGTTTATTAATTTTAATTAGTTTATTGCTTTCATAAGAACGTTTGTTAGTTTATTAGTTCCAGCATTTGCAGTAGATTTATTTTCAGGAACGCATACATGATTTATTTCCTGTAGTTTTAATTCTGTTCTTCTTACATAAATCATTGAGGAGTGCGGGAATGATTGACAAACCATTTCAAGAACACACTCCAAAACGTAGGATTAGCAGATTCACCTCCAGTGGTATTGTAGTAACCTAATTTCGACTCTTCACAAGTTTATGAAGCTCCCTGGGTTGATAATTAAATGCATAGGCATGTGACAAAAATAGGAAACCATTCACCTTGTTTGGCCCGCAACATTTTGGCACCGTTTTCGGGGAAGCATCTTAATTAGATTACTTAAAATACACTGAAACCTTCCATCTGACCTTGTATGAGTTCTTAAAAAATAAGAGGACCTGACGGTCGCTTTATAAGAACTAATCCATCAAGACCTGAGTCAGCCGAGCATTTTGGATTTGAGTTAGACTCGCTCGACCTACCAGCAGTCCATTGGAGTGAGGAACCGCACTTTGTGCAAAGTGCCACCTCATCCCATCAACAAGGGGACGAACGAATAATCATAAATCCCCTATTTAATAAGACTCCTCTAGAGGAAGCCCTATTGTGGAAGGCTATGGAGGATCAGACGATCTCGCCAGACAACCTTAGAGCATTGACTCAAAAAGTTTTAAATGATCGAAAGGCCATAAATGCTGCATTAGAAACCACATTTCTTGAAAAAATGGTAGATAACGATGAAGTCTCATCTGGATTTAGTTTCCCAATAGAGGAGGGAGTAGGAGATACCAAAATGAAAAACATATCCCCTGCTCACCTTTCGTCCTTCAGAGGACACCCGACTGAGGACCCTGACCTATTTTTATTCAAGTTTGATGTTTTGTGCAAGTCTGTGGATTACAAATCAAACACGCAAAAGTTGAAATTATTTCTTTCTACATTAGATGATGCAGCTTTGCGATGGTTCATCGGTCTGGGAGACAAACACATCACCACCTGGGACCCGATGAAGAAACTCTTTCTAGAGCAATATCAAGATTTTGGGAGAGCAAGAGACTCTAGGGAGGAGGTCCTGAGCATGACATAAAGAGAATATAAGTCTCTCGAGGAGTATTGGGAGAGATTCAGCTTTAATATTCAATGGTCCCCTCACTCGAAGCTATCTGATAAGTCCCTCAAAAGCATCTTCTTGAGGGGACTTACCAATGAGTCACTGGAGGCTCTCAACATGATCTCTGGAGGTGATGTCTATCAGCATGCTATGGACAAAATCTGGAAATTATGCTGGAACTACTCGAGAAGGCGAGGTAAAATCATCGTCAGGACCATGAAGGCGATTGCTTCAGTCACCAAACTAGAAATAGGCAACATGCTGGAGGATTTTAAGAGCGAAATGCTCTCATATCTAGCACTGCAGATGGATACGCTGCTGTTAGAAAAGAAGAAACAAGAAAATGATGCAACATTAGCCTATTTTTGCCCAAAATGCAGAGGAAGGCACGCAAAGAATGCATGTCCAGAAAACAAGGTCAGAGTATGCACAGTTTGCAGGCTGAATCATAAAACTCGATTATGCCCACAACTGCCTAGTAACCAGGAAGCGGCTGAGAGCACGGAGGCCTACTTCATAGGCAATAGGAAGAGTTGGCCATAGCCCCCTGCGGGGAATATACCAACCGAAATGCCATAATATGGGGGAGGGTCATACATGCACCAAGGACCCCCTCAACCACCTAATAAGGGGTGGTGGGGACCATCACCCTGGACTAACGCACCCCCAGCAAAATTTTTGAATCAGCAGCCATGGATGCCATATCCATATCCTGGGAAGTAGTGGAGAGGCCACAATGCATGGAATCAGACTCCACAGAGTGCAGCGCTTGCTCACATCCAACAGAACTTACCAGCATTGCCAACAGTGAGACCTACGCAACTACCAGCACAACTGATAGCAAACCCAAACAACAGAGTAAATCAGCCGACATACAATGTAGAAGGTGAGATGTATCATATGTACAATATTCAGCTTAGATCAAGTAGGCAGCTAGAAGTAGAGACACTGCCTCTGGTAGAAGAGGAAGAAATAGTAGAGACACCTCCACTGGTAGAAGAGGAGGAAGAAATAGAGGAGACACCTCTGGTAGAAGAGGGAAAAGCAGTTTAGAGAGCGGAGGCTCCATTTCCTAGCCGGCTGCAGGAACAAAGAAAAAAAACATAGCCAGAATTCGACATCTTGTCGAGCTTGAAGAATCTCATGGTGACAATCCCATTATTTCAAGTAATTCGAGATGTCCCCATTTACACCAAGGCAATTAGAGAAATGTGTCTAAGGAGACCGGGACGAAAAGCTACCCAGACTATCAACGTCATGGGTAAACTGGCGAGATCTAATGATGGGTGGAACACGTCATCCGAAGTATGCAGATCCAGGCAGCCTAGTGCTGACCGTAAAAATTGGAGGACATTCCCTATCCAACACATTGGTTGACCTCGGGGCAGCCATCAACGTGATGCCTCAAGAGACCATGCAGAGGCTGTAGCTCACGAACCTGAAGCCAACCACGATAGTGCTACAGTTAGTCGATCGATCAACCGTGTCATCGGAAGGGATGCTGGAAGATGTGCTCGTAACAGTCAGTGCATGGGAATATCCAATCAATTTTTTAGTTTTGCAAACCAAGACCAGGCTGGGTGGTTACCCGCTGATTTTGGGGAGGCCATGGCTGGCACCAGCTAACGCTTACATCAACTGCCGGGATGGGCTAATGACCATCTCCAATGGGCAAAATGTCAAAATGCTGACCATTTCACCGCCAACTCAGTCTATGGACTCGACAGAAGAACCCAGGATCACCGAGCATGGAACTACAGAGTTGTCCATAATCCATCCGATGATGACCTTAGAGGAGGTGGCAGAATAGGATGAGGATGGTGCTATCGTGGAGTTTCTCCATGGAGAATCGTCCACCCCCACACCTGGATCGTTGTTGACTAGCACCCAAGATTAGCACATCCAACAAATACACGTTGGGCCAGGGAGGATATTAAACGTCAACATCAGGTTGATGCCCACACAACTAGAAAAATTGTAAGAGCTTATGGTAAAACACCAGCAAGCATTTGCATGGGATTATGCAGATATGCATGACATCAGCCAAGAAATATGTACCCATCGAATTTATTTAGATGACCAGGCAACTCCTAGTCGGCAGCCATAGAGAAGGATGAACCCAGCAATGAAATACATTTTCAGAGAAGAACTGCATAAACTTTTGGCTGTCGAATTCATATATCCAATTTTTGACAGTGAATGGGTATCACCATTAGTGGTGGTCCCCAAAAAGAATAGGAAATGGCAGATCTGCGTGGACTACCGGGCGTTGAACAAGGTGACTAAGAAAGACCACTTCCCGCTCCCATTCATCGATCAGGTCTTGGACACACTCTCAGGAAGAAAATACTTCTCCTTTATGGACGGTTTCAGTGGTTACAACCAGATCCAGATAGGGGAAGAAGATCAAGATAAAACAACGTTCACCTGTCCATGGGGAACGTTTGCCTATAAGGTATTGCCTTTTGGACTGTGCAACGCATCGACCACATTTCAAAGGGCGGTGCTTAGCATATTCTCTGATATGAAGGAGATGGGGTGGAAGTATTCATGGACGACTTCACCGCCTATGGAGAAACCTTCGAGAAGGCAATGACAAATTTGGAAAGAGTGCTCGACAGGAGCAAGGAAAATCATTTGTCCCTAAGTAATGAAAAATGTTTTATGATGATGCAGGAAGGCATCGTGTTGGGACACCACCTCTTTGCAGAAGGAATAAAAGTAGACAAGAGGAAGATCGAGGTCATCAAAGACCTACCTAGCCCCAAAACGCAGAAGGAGGTAAGAAGTTTCCTTGGATCAGCCAGGTACTACTAGCGATTTATCACCAAATTTAGTAAGATTGCCAAACCACTGCACACCCTACTTTCTAAGGACATAGAGTTCAATTGGATAGGAGATTGCAAAGAAGCGTTCCAATTGTTGAAAGAAAAATTGATATCTGCATCGGTCTTGAGAGGACCGAATTGGGCCATACCGTTCCATATTTACTGTGATGCATCTAATGGTACGATCGGAGCAGTCCTCGGGAAGAAAGACGATGAAGAATTTTACGCCATCTATTATGTCAATAAAAACTTTGCGGGAGCAGAGCTCAACTATACAGTGACAAAAAAAGAATTCCTCGCAGTTGTCCATGCAATAAACAAATTCTGCCACTATATAACGGGATACAAGGTCTTCATCCATACGGACCATGCGGCTATCAGGTATCTGATGAGCAAGCCAGCCATTGGTGATAGAATTATCAGATGGTTGTTGCTATTGCAGGAATTCGACATCACTATAGTCGATAAACCGAGCAAGGACAACATCGTGGCGAATTTTCTGTCCAGATTGATACCAGTAGATCATCAAGCAGTGGAAGATCAGTTTCTGGACGAACATCTATTCGCTATTAGTGAACAAAATTCGTGGTATGTAGACATAGCCAATTACGTGGCCATCGAAGGGACCTCACCTGCTCTCTCCTATCAAGAAAAGCAGGCGGTCATAGAGAAGAGCGCATCATTCCTTTGGATGGATGGTCTCCTATTTAAAATAGTATGGGACCAAATTATAAGAAGATGCGTAGCAGAACAGGATTTTTTAGAAGTGCTCAAGGCATGTCACGATGAGCCATGCAGAGGACACTTTGCAGGGAAACAAACTGCCTACAAAATCTTGCAAGCTAGGTATTTTTTGGCCCACTCTGTTCAAGGACGTGGCAGCGTATACCAGCAAGTGTGACGAGTGCCAAAGGATGGGTAGACCAACCCACCAAGATGAAATGCCCCTGCAGCCCCAGGTACACCTGGAACCTTTAAATAAATGGGGCATGGACTTTGTGGGACCATTTAATCCACATTCGATGGAAAGGAGGTTTATTCTGGTCTGCACGGATTACGTCACCAAATGGGTGGAAGTGTAGGCATTAAGGGACTCAAAGGAAAGAACGGTCGTCGATTTCTTATTTACCCATATTTTCACACGATTTGGGGTTCCTCGGGAGATAACAATAGACCAAGGGCCCAAATTCACCTCCAAATTTATTGAGGAGCTGCTGGAGCAGTATAGAGTTCGGCACAATAAAACCATGCCCTACCATCCGCAGGCGAACGGGCAAGTATAAGTGACAAACAGGGAGATAGAAAACATCCTGACCAAAACCGTGCAACAACACAAGAAATATTGGGCCACACGGTTTCCGGAGGTAGTTTGGGCATACAACACCACGTGGAAATCCACCACAGGATGCACACCTTTCCAACTGGTCTATGGAAAAAATGCGATGATGCCCATCGAGTTTAAAATCAAAACTCTGAGGACGGCTTCAGAATTAAATTTGAGCTTGGACGAAGCTCAAAAATAGAGGATTCACCAGCTAGATCAACTAGACAAAATTCGACTAGATGCTTTGCAGAGGACAGAGATTATACAGAAGCAGAGAAAGAAGTGGCATGATAACCACATCAAGCTGAAGAAGTTCCAGGTAGGGGAATGGGTACTATTGTACGATTCTCGATTCTAGGAAAGGAAGGGCAAACTTATGCAGAGGTGGATGGGGCCGTATGAGGTGGCAGAGCTCATTAGGAACGGGGTGATGCACGTTAAGACAATTGACGGAAGCAACTCCATGTTCACAGTCAATGGCCACTGACTATGCCCCTATAATACGTCCAAAATGTTACAGGTGGAATCCATAGTAGGCATGGGGGAGACCCCATCTTGCTAGATCTGGACCGAACTCTCACAGGTGAAATGGTGGGCACGAAAGTGCTCACCCAAATTTTTTTAGTTAATATAGTTTTTTTTGTAATGTGTGTTTTTGTAGGGACGACGCCCGCATGCAAGCTGCAGGCATCCTAATCCAGGGCCTAACAGGCATGGAATGCATCTAACTGCATTTATTTTCCTTTCTTTCTCGGTTGCTTTTTGCAGGTGAAGGACCTGACAGCATGAGGGATAGGTATCTGGGAAACCAGGCCCGATTCGGCTCAGCATTCCAACACTGGCTCGTAGGTAGAATCTGGGCAGCATGAAAAACTGGGAAGGCTTGATCACCCTTTTTCTAGTCAAATCGCCAAGTCCAGAAGAAGGCGCCTTACTGCATCCAGAAGAAGGCACCAAGTCCAGAAGAAGGTGCCTTACTACATCCAGAAGAAGGCACCAAGTCTAGAAGAAGGTGCCTTACTGCATCCAGAAGAAGGCACCAAGTCTAGAAGAAGGCGCCTTACTACACCCGAAAGGCGCCCATCTAGAAGAAGGCACCTTACTGCATCCAGAAGAAGGTGCCAAGTCCAGAAGAAGGTGCCTTACTACACCCGAAAGGCGCCCATCCAGAAGAAGGTGCCTTACTGCATCCAGAAGAAGGCGCCAAGTCCACAAGAAGGCGTCTTACTACACCCGAAAGGCGCCCATCCAGAAGAAGACGCCTTACTGCATCTAGAAGAAGGCGCCAAGTCCACAAGAAGGCGCCTTACTACACCCGAAAGGCACCCATCCAGAAGAAGGCACCTTACTGCATCCGAAAGGCGCCAAATCGAAAGACAATGCCTTCCATCCATTCAGAAGTTCTATTAATATATATATATATATATATATATATATATATATATACATATGTAGGCACCTTTCGTGGCAGGAAGGCACCAAGTCTTAAAAAAAAAGCCAGCCGAATACGCCTTCCAACATCAAGAAGGCACATTCATCCAGCCGAATACGCCTTCCAACATCAGGAAGGCACATTCATCAAGACGAACGCCTTCCAACATCGAGAAGGCATGAACTAGAAGGAGGCGCCTCCCACATTGGGAAGACGCATGCAGGCAAAAGCGCCTCCCACCAATCAGAGGCACCTCGTAGCACCAGAAGGCACATTTGCTCGAAGAAGAGCACCGAAAATGTCGAAAAGGCGCTACAAGGACACCATCCACATGGGAAAGGTACCAAAGAACGCCTCCCGCGTGCAACATTTACATCTATCGAATGCCTCAAGCGAAACGAAGCATCGCACGAATGAGTGGCATCAAAGGACCATACCCCTCCCTCGTGTCACAAGTCAGCAAATCAGTGGCTACCATGACAACTAGAATGACAAATCAGGTACGTGCATACTAAATCAAATCATTTATATAATTATTTATAAATACGTAGTACCAAAAAAGATACCGTCGTCATAGAGATCGTATCCCCCCATAGTCGGAATTGCGTGCCAATGATAGGGCGTCTTCCATAACTGCTAGGGTTAGGCGTATTTTCTATAAGAAGGCACCTTCCGAAAGAAGGAAGGACAGAAAAAAAAAATATATAGCAGCAGAAGGCGCCATGGGAGGAAGGTCCAAGAACCACGCGATCAAGAAGAATGAACCCAGTGATACTGATGGGATCAGAGGGGCAGTGAAGACCCAATTCGAAACCAAGGGGTGGCTCGAATACTGCACCTTGGTCAGTCAGGGCCAGGACGTGGAGGCAGCTAGAGAATTCGTTGCCTCTTTGAGGGGCGATGCGGCCCAAGTACAAGGGGTGGAAATTCCAGTCACCCCTGAGTTCATCTCACAGGCGACTAGATTACCTCTCACGGGGGAATGTACATACAAGGGCGGAGTGTTAAAACTATACGCTGAAATACTGCTGCCAGGAGGAAATGTGTAGATAGATAGGGAGGGGTTACTCAAAAATAGTCTCCCCATGAATATGTGGAAGATTTTTGAGCAGATTGCTCGATTTTTCACATGCACAAGAAAGTATACCCATCTACACATTAATCATGTGCACTTCATCAATCACCTAGTGCATGGGAGGAAATTAAACATACCTTTCTACCTGGAAAATGCTCTGAAAGATGAAGCGGCTCGGTACCAGAAGGGGGCACCGTCCGCCTTAGCCCACCATGGGCTGATATCGGCATTGGTCCGCCATGTAGAAGCACAAGGACAGAACCGTGATGCAGAGGGAGATGGCGGCCAAATAGAGCAACACAATGCGGTTGTCGAATTAGGGCAAGATGAAGCATCCCCTACATAGGAGATAACAAACATTAGGCAATTGGCGTTGCCCTATTTTCCAGGAGGAGCAGAGCAGTCACCGGTGCTCGAAGACATAGAGGACAGAGGGCATTCCCCAGTGCCCGAGTATGAGGAGGAAGGAGCGCCACTCGCTGGTGGTGAGGATGAACCAATCCCTAGGAGGAAACGTCTGCGGTGATTCCTCTCGATAGAGGAAGGACAAAGTGACCCAGAGATAGATGTTGCCGCCCAAACCCTCCGAGAATTAATGAACCGGAGCCCACGGAATGAAGGAACTTCTGGGAGTAATGACTAGATCGATGCGGCCTTGGAGGAGGCGCTCGAATGGCAAACCGATTGCTGGATGGCACAGTAGATTCTGGAAGATTGCCAGAACCAACATAAAATGGAATTGGAGGAAAGAGATAGGCAAATTGCTTAGCTCGAGCAGCTAGTCCGGCAGTTGCAGGAGGAAAATCAAATGCTCCAAGATAGAGGAATAGCAAGACAGGAGGTGTCCACTCAGACTGATTGGGCAAAAGAAGTGCCGACGAACTCTCCCACATCCGTCGAATGAGTATTCTCTTTGGGGGATATTTGATCGGACGCTCGACAGAGCAGCCCGAAGGCAGGGGAGGATTCCTTTGTTTTTAGGGGTGAAAAGAAAAGAAGTCCTACCATGCCCCCGATCATTGTCCTGAGTGACACAGAGCAGGACGAAGGTCTCTAGCAACAGATAAGACTAGAGGATAAGGAGGACCTCCCCAGGCCTGAAGAAGGAGAAGAGCCTGAGGGGTCGACACCAGGTAGATAGGCGAATGAAGGATCACCCCCAAAGATAGCAACACAGCCGATCCTTCAGAGCAAGGAGAAGTCCTCGAAGGAGAAAGGAGAGACCCCTGTCCAAGCCGCTACATTTTATACAGAAGCCAAGGCAAAGAGGCCCAGGACGGTTCGATAGAAGGCAAAAGTGACCTTCGTCGACTTCGAAGAGGACGAATGGGACATCCAGTCGTTCGTCGAAAGGAAAAAATATTTTGAGCAATGGAATAATGAAATGAAAGCAGCCAAGGAGGCCAGGAAGGCATCCTTGAGGGTAAAATGAGATTCTGGCATCTGCGTCAATCCGACAGAAGACAACTAGTTTTGGGACATCTATGGTTCATCCCGAGGGCGGCCTGCCATGATGAGGAAGTACTTGGAACGGTGGGGAGTATATGGCCCACAATTGGAGGCCACTGCGATTGCAAAGGAGAATGCAGGGCTTACCCCTAAAGCGGTCGGATTATACAAGGCCCAAGTAGTGCCTTCTAGAGGGGATAACTTAGATATCCCTCTGGCAGTGGTTAGAACTCCAAACGTTGACCTCTAGAAAGCTGTCGAAGCTGCATTTCAATCGATAGGAACATCGCTGGCTAGAACACCCCCAGTAGTGGCCAGAACAAGAAGAGGACAATTGACAGCCATAGTTTCCCATAGGCAAAGGCGAACCACACCTTCAAATGTCGGCATGAAAAGACAGACTCGGGCTGTAGGGGTAGCAGAATCATCCAAGAGATGGCAACGATGAAAATTCAGAGGGCTACCTACAACTTGGATGCCACGAGGGCATGGCATATGTTAGGCATGGGGGGATGATGAGCACCAGAAATGCTCATATTTTGTACATATTTCTTTGATCAATATGCAGATGTATAATAAGGATTGTGTACTTTTATGAATGATTATATAGATATTTGATATAATTTTGCGTGTTATCTAATTTTGGTGTTTTTAGTATGTTTTGTGGAATTGCAGTTTATTTAGTTAGATTTGGAACGATCGAGGTCCTTTTGATGGACCTGGCACTTTATTTCATCAGGGGTTAATGAGGAGAACACGAGCGCCTCCCTGCAGTCGGAAGGTGCCAACTGAATACCAGCACCTCCCTACAGTCGGAAGGCGCCAAATGAATACGAGCGCCTCCTTGCAGTTGAAAGGCACCAACCAAAGACGAGCACCTCCCTGCAATCGGAAGGTGCCAACCAAAGACAAGCGCCTCCCCACAGTTGAAAGGCACTAGCAAAAGGCAAGCACCTCCCCACAACTAGAAGGCGCCACTGATTCTTTGGTTGTTGACCAGATTTGAATGACGTGGACGGTAGCGGCTGGTGCAGTTCCAGCTCTGCATCATGCAGAGCTAAATTGGAGATTGCACCAATGTATCAAAACGTCTTACTGATTCCAGGCAAAGCACAAACCAAACAACGAACACGTTGCCATTAGAACAGAATGCCAAATGTCTATTGCATTTACCAGACTGTCTTGATTTAGTCTGGGACAGATCGACTGTTGTAACTACTTCTGTAACAGAAGTTTTGCGGGTGTGTTATATAAACACACGTAGATCGTTCTGAGAAATATATAGAAATAAAATAAATATCCATTTAGACATACAAAGATAAATTGTAGTGTGTTGACGAATATATTAAAGTTCCAGAAGTTCTAAGCGTGTGTTCGATCGGGAAGAAGCTGCTGGAGCCTGGGCCCACTCCAAGCCAGTATTTCTTCCCCATTTCCTTTTCGTTTATTAATTTTAATTAGTTTATTGCTTTCATAAGAACGTTTGTTAGTTTATTAGTTCCAGCATTTGCAGTAGATTTATTTTTAGGAACACGTACATGATTTACTTCCTGTAGGTTTAATTATGTTCTTCTTACGTAAATCATTGAGAAGTGCGAGAATGATTGACAAACCATTTCAAGAACACCCCCCAAAATGTAGGATTAGCAGATTCACCTCCAGTGGTATTGTAGTAACCTAATTCTGACTCTTTGCAAGTTTACAAAGCTCCCTGGGTTGATAATTAAATGCATGGGCATGTGACAAAAATAAGAAACCATTCACCTTGTTTGGCCCGCAACAACAATGGTGCGGGCCCATTTTGGCATAGTAGGAGTAAAAGGAGTTGAAAGACATTGAGTTGGAGTTATAGGTTCCTCATATTGGTTATCAATTTCCAATTTAATCTCAAGAGTTGGCTCTTCATAATATTGAGGTTCTACTATAGGAGAAGTCTCAATGGAGGAAGAGGGGGATTGAGGATCTTTTTAAGGGAATGTTTCATCAAATTGGACATTCCTATGGAAGAAGACCTCATGATTTGAGGGATCAAGGAGCCTGTATGCTTTCATTTCCTCACAATAACCGATAAATATGAGCTTTTTGCTTTTCTTATCTAGAGCCTTTATTTTCTTCTTTGGGATGTGTGCCCAAGTAGTACACCCAAAATTTTTGAAGAAGGAAACATCCGGTTTTGAGCCAGACCATGCTTATTCAGGATTTAAATGATCAAGATATTTATGAGGTGTGTGGTTCTGAATGTAATTGGCATAGTTAATAGCTTCTACCCAAAAAACTTTTGGAAGATATCTTGAATGGAGCATGCAATTTGCCATTTTATTTAATGTCTGATTTTTCCTTTTTGCAATGCCATTTTACTAAGGATTATGGGATACAAAATATTGATGAATGATGCCATGACTTTATAGAAATATGGAGAACTCAGTACTGCAGTATTCCCCCCATTATCTGTGCAAATTTTCTTGATTTTTCAAGAGGCCTGATTTTTAACTAAGGATTTGAAGACTTTAAAGTGGGATAGACCATCACTTTTACATTTTAGGAAGTAGACCCAAGATCTTCTAGAAAATTCATCAATAAAGGTTAGAGCATACTTTGCTCCTTTGAAAGAAGGTTCTGGAAAAGACATCAAATCACTATGGATTAATTCTAGAGGGGATGAGGCCTTTAGAGAACTACTTGGGTCGAAAAGATCTTGATTTTGCTTTCCAAGAGCACATCCAGGATAAACACCATCAATAGAAGAGAATTGGGGTAACCATGTGACCATATCATGGGTGCTCAATTCCTTTAGGTAGTTGTAACTAAGATGACCAAACCTTTCATGTCAAATTTTGCTTTCAGGATTATCTTCTAGATTTTGGAATCCTTTGAAATGAAATAGGTGAGTGTCATGATAAATATCTCCTTTGGCTATGATAGAATGGGGATCTTGAAAGTATCTTATCTCAACTCCTGTTGGAGAGAAGAGAACTATTTTTCCCTTCCCAAAAGTAAAAATTTGATAGATGGAGAGGAGATTTGTGGCAATGTTTAGAACATAGAGAATATTATTTATAGAGACACCATCAATGGTTATGTCCCCCTTTCCTTTAACTGGAATAAAGGAAGAGTCACCCACTTCTATGTTACACGTAGAACTTGAGGAGATAGAAGACAATGATTCATCTGAAGCAGTCATGTGATGAGTAGCTCCAGAATCTAGGACCCAGTAATTAGAGGAAGAATTGGAGGTTTACCCTTGAACATTTAAGGCTTTTCCTATTTGATTTTTATCATCTATATTTTAATCCTTCATAGCTGCCTCTAGTTGTTGTAATATTTTCCAACATTTGTTTACAGAGTGACCATTCTTTTTGTAGTCAATACAAGTTATAGGATTCTTTTCCTTATTTTGAAATTTTCTTTAGAAGAGGTGGAGGCTACTAAGGCTTTTGAGGAAGAGGAAGAAGAATATATTTCATATCTTGCAAGTTTCATTTATTCCCTAGTTAGTCTATCACAAAACTCTTCTAAAGAGGGCATTTCAAAGGTTGCACCAAGAGCATCTTTGGTAGATAAAAAGGTGGTAGAAAATATTTGAAATACACCATTTAGTTTAGAAATGATTATATAAATGCATTTTTCTTCAGATTTACTCTTCCCACTACCTTTGTATTGAGTGAGGACCTCTTTGAATTTGGTGAGGAAGTCAATAATATTGCTAAAGTCCTCAGGAGATAGAGTTGTTAATTCTGCTTCTAGTTGCATTGATCTAATTTGATCTACTTTTCCAATCAAAGTTTTTAGTTTCTCCCAACTTCCATGAGGATTTTTACAATCTGTAATGTGAAACCATAAAATTTCATGAACATTAGAGCTAATAATACCCATAGTTTCATACATTTTCCCTTTGTGAACAAATATTTCCTATTCTTTTTCAAACTCAGGTTGCTTTTCTTCTAATAGGTGTGTGAGCCCTTTCTGAGAAATAAGATTTAGAATTTTGGGTTTCCATGTATGGTATTTATGAGGGGTGAGAGGATCAATTGTATTCATTGAATTAATTTTGAAGTTAACCCAAAGTTTCCCCCTTTAACTTTATAGAATGAAATGAATTATAGTTAACAGAAGCCTTTAGGAAATTCCAAATTCTCAAAATTACCCGCCCTAACGAGAGGGAGACTAAAAGTAATATGAGGACTTTGATATTTCTTGAGGCAAATGTTAACAAATTTGCTAAAGTTATTTAGGAACACCAAATAAATCAAAAATACCTACCCTAACTAGAGGGAGACTGTAATTATTTTGAGGATATTTGATTATAATATTGTTTAATGATAAAAAATATGCCTGGCCTATATATATTTCTTTTCAAATACCCGCCCTTACAAGAGGAAAACTATAAGTATTGAAAGATTTTATACTTGAAACATAGGCTAATTTCATCGAGGTCTATATTGGTTATCGTAATAACTCGTCCTTACTAGAGGGAAACTATAAGTTATTTAGACAGTCCAATATGGGTGATGATAATATATATATATATATATATATATATATATATATATTATATATATATATATATTAAAGAAATTACAATTTTTTTTATATATTTTTAAAAAATAAAGAAAGAGATATCATAAAAATTGTAGTAATGATTAATTTAAGTAAGAATATTTTAAACATCTAGAAATGAAAAAAGAAGGTACATACAAGAAAATATTACTCTTTCAATTATGAAAATATAATTTAAATTTTTGCTTATTGAAAAGAAAAAAGAAAGAAAAAATTATATTTCTTTTAAGAAAAATAAATTGTACTTAAAAAGGACAAATTAAAGCTTTGCTTTTATGATCACTCTAAAGAAAAGGTTAAAATTTTCTTTAATATAAATAAAATTAATTTTTACCAAAAAATAAAAGGAGACAAAGAAAAAGACACAATGACAAAATTCTTTCCCCCCCAGATCGAAGATAGGTGCAAAAAGGCATCGAAACAATCCCCCAAAAGATTTTTTTTATTTATGAGGTTACAATTGACTTTCCCATTTTTAAAGCCTTTGAAAAATTAAAGGTTTAAAAAGGAGTCAACCTTAGAAATAGAAGGGAAATACTTTGTTAAAAGGAATATAGACAACAACAAAGGCGTTGCATTAGAAGTCGTACAAATGAAAAAATAGAGAAGGGCCTTCTAAAAACGAAGGGCTGATCCAATGCTAAAAACCCGAGATAAGCCTTCGAAAAACATTTTGGAACCCATATGAAGAGGGGATTTGAAATGGGAACATGCTGAATTACCTATAAAAAATGATTTAGAAATGAAACGAAAGAACTCAAAGCCTAGGAAGAATAGGCAGCGAAGTCCTTTTTGAAGACGATACATTCCACTTTAATGGATCTTTGTTTTCATGCAAGAAAAGGTTAGAGACGAAACTAAAGAACTCGTAGCTTGTGAAGAAAGGTTAGTGAAGTCCTATAGAAAACGTTTCATTCAGCTGAGTTGATCTCCTTTAAAGCGATGAGTATCTTTATCCAAAGTGAATGTTCTCTCGAAAAAACATGTATAAGAAAAATATAACAGGAGATGATAGAGAACTATGCCTTACTGAAATTTAAAAAATTAGCATTGCCTGAGGATTATAATAACTTAAACCTACCACGAAAACAAGCAAGTATAAGAATGAAACCAAAGAAAGTAATGTGCAATATGGAAGTCCTAGATGAGCTTAAAAAGAACCCAATGATAGTCATTTACCAAATGCCAAACATATTATGATGTTGGGGAGTTTTACTTCGGCATGAGCTGGTTCTAATTAGGTTCACCAAAAATAAAAGACGTTACACTTTAGAACAATCCCTCTAATAAATTAAATTAAGAAAAAAGGAATTGTACCAAAAGAGAGAGTGGCAGAGAGTGCTTTCTTATTTCTAGATTGACGCAAGAGAGGCGCCACGTGCTGCCTACGGTACCCAAAATTGGGTTTCAAGGAAATGAAAAAGGGAATGAAAAATGGAACCTCCCTTTGAGGTCTTCGAGTACACTCCCATACATACATAAGAGAGGCTTTATGTTTTGTATCTAAGGCACCCAAAAGAAAGGGTGAGAAGAGCATGAAAACAAGCCTTCTATGAGGTCACCGAATGTAGCGAGACTAAAATTTTACCTGCAAAAAAAACTTATGATAGGAAATAATCCTATTATATCAAGATATATTATAAAAAAAATCCCTTTTGCTAAGGTAAAAGATAAGGAAAAAACTAATGTATGATTATTTCATAGAATATTTCTAAACAAACAAAAATTGGAATATTTTCCTTTTTGTGTTTTAAAACAAATCTATGAAAAGAAAATGGGCAATATTTCTGAAAAAAAATTATTCTAGAAGATAATGAATCTTACCTTATTTAATTTAGAAGGAGACAAATAATATC
>JAQPPZ010009183.1:0-17613 GCA_028583015.1 Wollemia nobilis
TTAAATAAATAATAAAGAGAACCTCCATTGGTTTTAATAAAAACCATTTAACTTGGTTTTAATGAAAAACCCTTGCCAATGGAATCTCTCCAGATTCTCTTGGAATCTTCCACCTTTGAAGCCAACACATCCTCTTAACATTAATGCCATTTCCTTTTGACATCAATGACAACTCATAGACAAGAAGCTAGGATCTCAAACCCAAAATTGCCAACAATTTGCACAACTCTAATTTTCATGTGCTACATTTTATCATTATTATATGGAATACTCAATGGAATATTTCAAATTCAAAAACGCAAATTTTTAATTTTGGAGGGAAACCAGCTAACTCTTTAGGTGCAAAAACATGCATCAAAATTGTGAGATCATGAAAATTTTTGAACTAGGACCCCACCTAAAGTTTTGCAGAAAAAATAAAAATGCTAATAGTTTGTCCCTATGTGCCATAATTTACCATGCATAACTCTTTTCTAAAACATAACTTGTTAAGCAATTCTCTCATACTAAAGCAACATAAAAGGTTGTTGGACCACCCAGGTGTTGTAGGTGAGTTGGAGAGGAGAGGGAAATCCTCCAAGAGAGGTCCCAGGTTCAAATCTCCACCCTACCAAAAAGCTGAATTGGGTATCCAAAATCCAATTGATAATGTTGGTGCGGGCAAGGTCGGGTGCGACTCTCGGGTGACTTTGACGGTGTAGAACCCCTTGTTCATGGTCTCTCAGACCAAGGCGGCCCCGCAAGGGGTTTTTCGCTTAAAAAAAAAAAGGTTGTTGGACCAATCAAATAACCTATGAGATATGACATAAATTGGAGGCCTACAAATTTACGTGTTGCTTATGTTGTGGCTCCCATGTTGTTGTTGTCCTTTCTGAGAGATAGGTCATTCTTTTGCAGGAAATGACTATACTCAATAAAAGACTATACACCTTAGCACAATGTACATGGTCTAGGATGGCAACCTTGATTGGGGGGTATGGAGGGTCAATGACCCTCCATGTGGACTTTTGGGGGCGAGAGCCCCCAAAGCAAATTTAGTCCCCTAGATTTTTAAAATATAGATGTTTTCAACCTTTATAAATTTCCTCACCATCTAACATCAGAGTTTTTAATCAACCTCTGGACTTTTTATTATCTGATCACAGATCTTCATGTGTCGAAACATTTATATTTTATATTTGGTTGAAACTTTTATAAGTTCCAATTTTTCGATATTAGACTTTCTTGCACTTTCTAGGGATTTGGTCTTCTGATACTTGAAACTTCTTGAATGAAATTTTATTCTGCACTTTGTATGTTGTTTTAACTTTCGCTTCTTGCCACCTAAGAAAGGTGCATCTTTTGCATGTAGTGAGAATTCACTACAGGTCTTATGGTAGATACCTAATTTTGAAATTATAATTACAATCATATTACCAAAGACCAACATAAGACTAAAGTTTATGTCAAGTTTAGTAAACCTTTTAATTAAGGCTTAGTTAAAGTCAACCATCTAGGTGGTTTAATCAATCCCACAAGGGGTGAATACATATCCATGCAAATAAATTAACCAATCCCAAAGGGTTGAATACAATAATATTGCTCATAGGCTTACATCAAGTTTACCCATAGGCTTACATCATCATCTACCAAACTTAGCCAATAATGTTATGTTACCATATCTTCCAACAATGGAATATTGTTGAGTGAGAATTAAATCCACTTTAATATTTAAAATTGAAATTGTTATCTATGAGAAGACAAATTTTATATATATATCCTTGATTGAGGTGGATGTACTCATAGATGAATTATTAACATGATCATCACAAGTGTTTATAAAAAGTTCAACAACTAAAAATTATTAAGGCATGCACATTCAAAATCTTCTTCACCAATTTATTTTTGTCTTTTGTGTGTCTAACATACTTCAATCACATCACCAATGTGATTAGGGACAATTAGTTTTAAAAATAATTATTTTTATATTATCTTCTTTAATAAATTGTTCAAATTATCTAGCTCTCAAAATTTAATCAAGTTCACAAAGTAAAATGGCTTATAACAATGCAATAATAATATAATGGTCACATCAAATTTCATTAGTATTAATTGGCTTTTAGCAATTTTTTTTGCTTGATAGGAGAGTTGGTTACAACCACAAACATTCAACAACTAAATAAAAATTATTAAAGCATGCACATTCAAAATCTTCTTCACTAACTTATTTTTGTCTTTGTGTGTCTAGCATACTTCAATCACATTGCCATTAGGAACAATTAGTTTTAAAAATAACTATTTTTATATTTGTTTGAAGATTTTTTTCCATTCTTTTTAATTTTTTTGAACTTGCCAAACGACATTGTAGTTAGATTTTTTTTGGTCTGTGGAATATTTTTTTTTTTTAATTTAACTTTTATTACTTAGAATGAAATATCTTTAATCTAATTTAACTTTTATTATTATATATCAAAAAAAATTTAAAAAAAAAAATTTAAAATTTAAACCCTACTCTACAAGATTTCATACATGTAAATAAAAACGATTATTGCTCTTCTATTGTCTTCGCATAACAGCATTTAGTTTTAAAAAATAAAATAAATAAATAAATGGTGAAGTCTATGGACCACCGATGCGGAACGAATATCATTTCACGTGCCGGCAATCTATATATAATATTTTTTAATAATATCGATTAATAATAAATAAACTAGCTTTATTTTAAATAAATAGAGTTTTAGAATTATATTAACTCAATTAATTAGAATTTAAGGTAGCTGTAGGGGCATTTAACTAACGGCGACCAACTTTACGTCGTTTATAGAAAAACCATTCGTCTATATATAATATTTTTTAATAATATCGATTAATAATAAATAGTCTAGCTTTATTCTAAATAAATAGAGTTTTAGAATTATATTAACTCAATTAATTAAAATTTAAGGTAGGTGTAGGGGCGTTAAACTCACGGCGAACAACTTTACGTCGTTTATGGAAAAACCATTCGTTTATTGCATATTTTATTTTACTAGACTGTTTTATATGTCATCTTTCTGATTATACAAACCCAGAAATAATGACCTTAATTTCAGAATGCTTTGAAATTTATCTTGCTTCGAACTTTTCAAAGAAATATTTTTTTATTTTTTTTGGCCAAGTCTCTAGTTCGAAGAAGATTGTTGATTTTTTTGCGTCAGGACTCCGAAGCAGGAGGAAGGAAAAGTCTGTCAAAATTGGCCAGTCGTCTGAATTCAAGAGCAAAAGAGAGGTGAGGAGGTAAAGAACGTTATGAAGGATATTATTATTTTTGAGAGATGAAAAGATTCAGAGTTAGATCCTTTAGGTATCTGGTCGTATTGGTGTTTTTAGTTACATTCTGCTTCCTCTTCAGGCCCTGGGTACGAGATCAATTTCTTTGTATTTCTCCGTAGAACTTATATTTTCAGTGTCTCGGCATCTGGTTTGGAAATTGTTTTGTCGATTAATTGTATTATATTGCAGTAGCGATAGTTAGTTATAACGAGGCCTCTTAGGTTTTCATTTGTAGGCTCAATTGTTTTAGTAAGATCTAATTGTCCGGTTTAATTTTCGGTTTTAAAGATGATTTTTGAATTCCTTTGTAACCGTGAAATTTAAGACAACTTTATGTATGTGGACTTGCGCCTAAATTCATGAGATTTTCTGCGCTATAGATGATGAACTGAATCTTTGTTAGAGGCTTTGAGATAATTCTGGAGTGAGTATACTTTTCAGTTTTCAACAAAGAAACTTAAGATTAATTTTCCATTTAAAGAAAACAATAGCTTTCATGTCGTTGGATTTGGACATACAAAGATCCAATTCAAATTCAAATTCTGTTATGTTGCGCTAGTTTAGTCATGATTGGATGGCTGTCTTATCTTGAATTGAATTTCTACAGCGAAATTTGATAATATTTTACTGTACAGGTTCGTATTAATATGTTAAAATTGTAAAATTTTAGACCGCAGAGCCAAATATGATAATATTTTACTGTACATGTTTGTGCTATTATGTTAAAATTGGGGAATTTTATTCTGCAAAGCAAAATACGACAGCAATTTACTGTAGATACTCTTATTAACATATTAAAATTGGAGAATTTTATGTGTATGTAATGTATTTGAATTGTTTTGCAGTCGGACGAACTATGGATCACTCTTTTTCCACCGAAAAGGCAGAAAGGGCCGACGCTGGGGGAGAGGTTCGCCAAGGCGAGGGACACAGGGGTTTGCTCGCCCCGCACGGTCTGCAGCACCTCGTCGTTCTCCAAAAACAAAGAAAAGAGTCATAATTCCAGAGACGCGGAGTCGTGCCCGTTCTACTTCAAGTTCATAAGGGAGGACCTGAAGCCGTGGGCGGAGTCCGGGATTACGAGGAAAGCGGTGGAGGCAACAAAAGCAAAGGCGTCTTTCCGCGTGATGATCGTCAACGGAAGATTATTCGTTGAGTCGTATAAACATCAACACTGTTTTCAGACCAGGGATGTGTTTACCGTATGGGGACTGGTCCAGCTCCTCCAATTTTATCCGGGCATGGTCCCGGATTTGGACTTGATGTTCAATTGTGGTGATAAGACCGCCATCCGGAAAGATCGGTACAAGAACCACAAAAAGCCACCACCGCCCCTCTTTCATTACTGTGGGAGCACGCATAGCTACGACATCCCTTTCCCGGATTGGACCTTCTGGGGATGGTAGGTCAAACCAAAACATAATTATATAAATATATATTAAAGCACTAAAAGTTTAGGTCCTCTGATTTAACACAGCCATGCAATCATCTTGTCTGGAGAGTTTGTCTTTGTTCTATCCACGTAAATCTTAGCCAAGATTGTACAGTGTCGAGGTGAGTTTACAGAGAAAGAATTACCATAACCTTACAACGGAGATGACCGTAATTTAGATGAAAGAGCAGTTTACTAACGATGATAAAAGAAATTTATAATTTTAACTTTTATGTTTATGTTTGGTAGGCCAGAGATACAGATACCACCATGGGAAGGGTTGGTGCAGGACATCAGGAACGGAAGCCAACGAGTGAAGTGGAAGGACAGAGACTCAAAGGCTTACTGGAAAGGCAATCCCTGGCTCTCTACCAACAGGCTGGAGCTTATGAAGTGTAGCGAGACCCCTGGTTGGAATGCCCAGCTTTACACACAGGTAGATTTTGGGAAAGAGAGGGGAAAAAAAATAAATCTCCTTAGCTTTTCCGATTTTGAAATTGACTCCATTTAATCAATCAAAATTGAAAACTTTAGTGCAGTGAAATTGTGCCTTGTTCACATTTTCGTAAGATAGAACCAACAATTTTCGATTTTTTTTTTATTTTTTTTTTAATATAAGAAAATAAAAAAACAAACTTTGAACTCTTTGAAGTCATGCAAACTACAGATTTAATGAAGAGGCGGTTATTTGATTTCAATCCATTCCAGCATGCATGTTTGGAAAATCCATCTAAACAATTATAATTAAAAAATAATGATTTTTAAAATTAAAAAAAACACCTATCCTATTCCTCCCTGTTGCTACATGAAGGGACTACTCCATGCTTCAATAGTGCACTGATTTGATGTAGAGCAGAATCATGTACTGATTCTTTGTTTTAAATGAAATAAGAAGATTTGTTGTTGTGGTGCATAAACAAAATAAAACAAAAACATCAGAAGCAAATAAGTGAACTAAAATATGAAATTTTAATCTGAAATTTATAGTCGAAGCTGTTTATTTTCCTACAGATTTCTGTCTGAACCCGTGAAAACTCTGCATACAGGACTGGGGAAGAGAATCTCAAGAAGGCTTCCGCGACTCCAAGCTTTCTGACCAATGTAATCACAGGTATAAACGTTTTCCAATTCCGAATACTCAAATTATTCTCCATTCATAATCTTAGAACAGTATTCAACATATATATATTTTAAAGATTTATTTTTTTTAAATTAGACATAAAAATTTGGTTTTGTGTATTTGAAGGTACAAGATATACACAGAAGGTATTGCTTGGTCTGTGAGTCTCAAGTACATTATGGCCTGTGACTCCCCCACCCTCCTCATAACACCAGAGTACCATGACTTCTTCCTCAGAGGCCTTCTTCCACGAAAACATTACTGGCCTATAACACCCAACAAAAAGTGCGAATCCATCAAATTTGCCGTCAACTGGGGAAACGCACACCCAGAGGAGGTGGCCTTTTTTATTTTATTTTTACGATCCTTCTACTACAATATGATAATATCTGTATTTTTTTTATGGATGGTGAATTTTATAAGCTAATATATTAAACTTTCTGTGCAGTCAATGTCTATTGGTAGAGAAGGAAGCGATTTCATATGGAATGAGTTAAAAATGAAATATGTGTATGACTATATGCTCCACGCTTTGACGGAGTACTCAAAACTATTGAAATATAAGCCTACCGTGACGGAAAAGGCGACCGAGTATTGTTCGGGAACGCTTCTATGCATTGCAAACGAAGCAGAGAAGGTGTACATGAGGGATTCCATGGCCAACGGTTCGAGTCCCTCTAATCCGTGTCGCCTGGATGACGAGATCGCGGACGTCAACGCGTTCAGAAATTTCACAGCACAAAAGGAAAAGTCCATCTCAGATGTGAGGCGAATGGAAGACGAAGCACCTTAAAAGCAAACAAAATTTATTAGTTTTTAAATAACGGTCAAATATTTTAATTAGTAATTTTAAAGAAACACACTTTGAACTTTGAGCTTTGCAGGGCACATCCACGGCATTTTAATGTTAGCTGGCTTTTCGTAGTGCCTAATTCAATATTTTATATGTTTTCTTACCATTTATTTTTAAGTTTAATTTTAATTATTTTTAAAATTTATTTTAAAGTGCCTAATATTTACGCTAGGAGCTCTCAAAGAAAAAACTAGGGCATTAGTTGATAGACGAAGTGTTTTCTGGTTGTTGCGGGATTGAAGATAAGATTGTTGTTCTAGGAAGGTTTAATGGGGACACCTTCGGATCCTCTTTTAGAGAGACAAAGTTCTTTTGCAGATTTGTTGAAGGAAAAATCTTCAGCAAAGATTGAAGAAACACAAAAAACTGCATTATAATGCTCTTTACGGTTATTAGAAAAATATCAACATATCAAAGAGTCAATGGATGCTTGCCACAGTCAAAATCAAGGCTAAAGATTGTCATTGAGCAAAGGATGGTAGAAGAAGCAGTTTTATATAGAGTCAATCATGATTTGATCTGTAAATTCATAGGTATTTGTCCTACCCTAATTTTTTTGCATTCCTGGGTTTGACAAAATTGGGAGCCTCTTGGTTAGTAATCTTTGTGGTTTATTAGTAATGGATATTTTATTGTTAGTTTTTCCTCACTTGTCGATAGAAATAGGGTTTTCGAATCGGGAAACAGGAATCATGGTCCGGTAGGATTATTTGTTCAGCGCTGGAGAGTGGGATTTGATCCCCGAATTAAACCCATTGTTGTCCTGGTTTGGATCCGTTTGTATGCACTTCCGGTGGAGATCTATAGTGAGTAGGTATTGGAAATCATCGGTAATTCCCTTGGAAGATATTTGGGTGTTTCTAGAGACATAATGGAAGGAAACACAATAGTTTATGCTATATTATGCGTGGAAATGGATCTTAGCCAACCTTTGCTAGTAGAGGTTGAACTCGAACTTGCAGGTATATCTTGGATTCAATAATGGATTATGAGGCATTTCCCTTTAGGTGTAGAATTTACTACAAATATGGGAATTTGGCTCGGTCCTACCCAAAAAATATGAACGCAAAAATGGAGGCTCCTCTAAGAATGTCAAATCTTCCTAAGGAAGATAAGTCAATAAAGAAACAACCAACATTTCTCAAGGTAGAGAAGCATAGGAAGATGGTTTTGAATAACCCAAAAGAAAAAGAAGGCAAAAGAAAAAACTTGGCAAAGAGCAAACCCAATTCAAGCCCTCAAATAGGTATGAGGTCTTCAAGACACTAGTGGACTAGGAAGAAGAACAATTCATTGAAGGAGGATGGGAATAATGAAAACAATAACAGCAATGCTCAAGCCCCTCTTTCACCTCCTATCCTAGAGCAGGTAACAGAGTGCAGTGAGTTACCACAATCAGATATTGTAGGGGTATTGATAGTGCATAACCAAGAGGAGACGATAATTAAGGATGTCATCATGGGTATAGCAAAAAAGAACAAAGAAAAGTCAACACTAGGGATAACTCAGGTGGAAAAGAGGTCAAATTGTAAGCAAAACAACAACACCAAAGCAATAGATAACAGAATCAACACAAAAGCTTATATTGCACAATGAAGATAAATAACATTAATATTATTATCGTGGGAGCTTTGATCTCCAATGTTACAACATGATTTTGTATCGATACAATGATTACAAATCTAGGGTTTTGAAACCCTTATTCACAAATGAATATATGGTGTCTTTTGCGTCGTCTTTCGCTCCAAAAAAGTGTGTGAGTGGGCTTGTGTATCCCTACGGGACCACCCTAGCTGCAATAACTTCCAAAATGTAGTTCCTGCACCTACAAATAGAAGATAACACAAAAAGGATTAATAGCACATGTGAGGGCTCCATTGTGTGAGGCCCTCTAAATGATAAAACCTACAAACCCTAAGTGTTGCAATGTTAAATTGTAAACAAAATACAAAAACATAAATAGATGCAAATGAATATTTTACCTTGTCAAGAAAACAGCTATGATGTTGATCTATGCTCCTGTTCCTATGTTCTAAAGTCGCACGAACACTTGAAAGCACCTGAGAACTTGCAAACTGCAAATTGGTTGCGAGAAATACCCAGAAGCATTTGGGGAGGATTGTGAACACCCAACAGCGTTCTAAGAATGCTCAACAACGTTCTACAAACTCTGGGAGGCATTTGGGAGTGTATGGGAGCGATATAGAACCAGATTTGGTTCACGAGGGTTTTATGGCAGCAAAAACAGAAGGTACAATGGCAGCAGTGAGGGAGGAATATGGTAGGAAATTGGTTAGGGTTTGGGAATGGATAGAATGCTCAGATGCTCTCGAATGTTAAATTTATAGACCTTGATTCATCAAAATGAATCATCTTTTATAATCTGCCCTTGATCATGTTATGGTTTCGATGACACCAACGGATGGTTGAGATTAAAATATGAGGAAGGATTGAGATTGAATTTGAGCATGTGACATGGATTAAGATGGATGGGTGGCTCAAATTAGGTCGTGGCGGATGGCTAGGATTTATTCACATAAATACATATATATTTATTAAATATATATAAATATAAATATAAAATATATATATATATATATATATTAAATAAATATATATATAAATAATGAATGGCTATGATTTGAGGATATGAATGGATGATGAATGGCTAGATTTTGGTGTCTACAGATGACCCTTTTTGTATCGCATTGCGTGAAACACAATGCGATGCAAAAATACGAGACACTTGGTTTGTTATGGTGAAGCAGCCTTCTTTCCTTGAAGCGCAAAAAGATCTTGGAGATAAAGAATTTGTTGGTGTAGCTTACCCCCTCAATTGGTGAATGAGTTAAAAATGAGTCTCACAAGCCAATTGACAAAATTATGGGTAATGATGCAGGTGAATGGTGTAAGTGCAAGTGTATGATGTAAATGCGGATGATATGAATGATGTAAATGCTGATGAATAATTGATGTCGTTTTTACCCCAATAGAGAAAGGGGTGTTTGTATTATGCAAGTGGTTGATTCTGTTTTTGCCCCAACATAAGGGGTTTTTGCCGAGTGTAGATGTAAATGAGTTTTGTTTTTGTGCCAACAAAAAAGAGATTTGTGCCAAATGCAAATATATGATGAATGATGTAAATGAATTTTGTTTTTTTCCCCAACCAGAAAGATGTTTTTTCCAAATATAGATGTATGATGTGAATGATGTATCCCGATGTGGGAACTCAAAATCAAATTTAGTTACCCCAAGTTTGGGGTGATTCCATGTTGTTGGAAAACATGCCAATTAGCATCATTGAAATTTAAAGTGATGAAAATGCAAAAAAATAAAAAGAGTCAATCTTAGACGGTCGACTAGTGATTGTAGGATCATTACCTCAATTGGAACCAATCAACCTATGAAGGGTTTGTGTCTGTGATGACTATCAATGTAAAATAAATTTTGAGATGTGATTTATCCGTGTTTCAAGCCCCATGAACAAGGCCATCAATGACAACTTTTTGAGCAAGTTAACTTGGGCATAGTCTTACTTGAGAAATGAATAACCCAAAATGATTTTGTGTTTGAACAAGAGAATTTTGAATGATGATGACCAAGTGTCATTATGGTGATTTACTCATCTTATCAAATTGCATGGACAACCAATCACTGCAATCACCAAGGGAGTAGAGTAGACCTCTAGATACGATGTTCACTTGACATTGTAGGTGAATTTGGCAAATGTTTAATGCAAATGCAATGGTTTATGTATTTGAAATGAGAATATGCTGATGACGAATGCATTGATGATTAGATTGCATGAATTTGTGAAGTTTGCATTATTTTGGAGCATTTTTTTAAAAGCAATTTTGGACAATTTTGTGACTTTTTGGTCGAAAACAAAAATTAACCACCCAAATAAATCCATGTTATCACAAATAATGGTGAAATTATGAGATGGATTATTAGAATTATGAATGTGTTCATTTTGTGAAAATTCAGACTGTTTTGAGGCATTTTGAAGTTTGTAATGTGATTTCACGACTTTTGGTTGCAAGCAAAAATTAAGTACCCAAATCAGTTTGGACTTTCACAAAACATGATATGATGATGAAATGAATGCATGGATAAAGTATGGAATGATTTTTTGGGTGTAAGCTACATTTTGAGACCATTTCATCACCTTCTATAATATTTTGAGGTCAAACGCCTGCCAACGTTCATGTCTAGATAGACGTGGGCAAGTGTCTACCATGTTGCAAACACTTGTGAGCATTCAGGTGCGATTGGAAAACACCTAAGGGTGTTTGAGTGCACTCCAAATAGTTATAAAAAGTCTATAGGGGATGAATTGATTTCATTATTGGGTTCACAAGTTCCAGAAACTACATCTAAAGTAGAGTGAGTGAGTGAAGTATTGTGGTGGAGTGAAGGCCATGGCAATGGAGGAAGCGGATGCGGAAATAGTAGCAAAGATGCAGGTGGCTAAGGTAAGTACCCTTGGCACTCTTGTTTGAACTTGTGCATTTTTTTAATTATGCAATGAATTTGGTATTAATGTGTTTGCATTGTTGTTTGTGTTGTGTTGTAGTTGAGGATCTTGGAGGCTCGACATTGGTTCTTACCTATCATACCAAGGGTGAGAAAGGCACTATAGAAGGAGCATTGGAAGTGGTTTGAAATTGTGGGGCTGGTTAGAGTTGCATGGATTGAGGTGGTGAGGGCTGATGATGTGTATCTCTCTACCTTGGTGGAGATATGGGATCCAGATAGAGGAACCTTTCAGCTTCTGACTGGTGAGGTGACAGTGACACTCAAGGATGTATACCGCATTCTCTGAGTGCTAGTGGAGGGGTTACATGTCAATGTTGTACATGATAAGGGGCATGAGATGAGTCATATATTTGGATATCAATGGAGAGGTGTGAGTGTGAAGGGTGGAGGGATCATGTACTTAGTCATGTATTCCAAGGATTTGGAGGCATTGCCCACCTTGGTCATGTTCCTATTGGCCAATATAGTGGCGTCTAACAACACTAGTTTTTGGTTCCCATGGAACATGATTAGGTTGGTATACGATATGATCAATGAGCCTCAGGTGTATACATGGTTTCCTGCTCTACTATATCAACTATACTTGGAGCTATAAAAGGTGAAGAGACAAGGGTGAAAGAGGTTGGGTTGCAAGGTATTGTTGTAGTGTTGGGGTTGGGAGCACTTCAATGTGTATCAGCCTGTGGGCTTGCCTAGTGAGACATGGTATGGGGAGAAAACCTATGCTTTGATATGGTGGGTGTTTGAGGAGATTTAACCAAGTCATCCTAGCTACATTTGTCAGGTGTACAGAGATCTATGGATAGGGTTGACACCTGATCAGGTGCATTGGAGACCATGGTGAGGTGCTAGGTGGACTGGTGATAGGAAGCAACTTTGAAGAGTTTGATAGTCTAGATGATTGGTTGGGCGACAAGGGAGTGAGGTGGATATAATCTAGTTCTCATGGGTGCTATGGTAGTTTGGGCTACGATAGTGGATACTTGAGGTACTAGTGCTATACAGGCATCATCGTGATGAGACAAGCCTACCTTATGTGATGGAGTGGCGGGTTCCCTATGAGGATGATGAGGAGATAGATCTCCTAGATGTGGATAACGTGGGGACTACCGTTTAGTATGATGCATGTTTTTCTACACAACCACCATGGGTACCCAATCAGGCAGGTTATGAGGACAATGGGAATGATGATAAGGTAGAGGTCAAGGTAGAGGAGACTCCCCGTCGTCAAAGATATCATAGGTCTAGTAGTGGTAAGAGGCAGGTGAGGTATGCAATAAAGCAGCCTCCAGACATTGGACAATATGTTGAGGGTATGGATGCGATGGAGGAGGTTCTAAAGAGACCTACAGGTTGGAGTGAGGAGAGAACTAAGCTTGAGGTAGAGTGAGATTAGCTCTTGCATATGGTGATGGAGTAAGATGTAGAGATAGTGACATAGGATTCAAAGACCTACATGTTGGAGTGAGGAGAGAACTAAGATTTAGGTAGAGTGATATCAGCTCTTGATGATGGTGGTGGAGTAAGATGCAGAGATAGTGACATAGGATTCAGAGATAGCTCGATTACGGGTGGATCTAGAGGTACGGATGGCTACAGATGGAGGTGAGGATAGGATTATGAGGCTCTAAGAAAAGCTAGCATAGATGGACCATCATCAAAGGTATGATATACTATACCTAAAATCCCAAGATGGATACATCGAGGAGTTAGAGGATTGATTGATGCAGCACCACATTGGACTACCAGATCGACCCTCTTCCTCCATAGTGGGTTCTATTAGGCGTAGTGACTCTAGGTATAGTGACTCTAGGTCTAGGGCTCCTACGAGGTCACAATGGTCTACCTATGGGCGATAGATAGTTCTTAGATGCACTTTTTGTGTATGAGCCTTGGTGCTCCATTGTATATAACCTTCGAGCATTCATTGTACATGTGATATTTATATATATAGACATGGCTTTTACTTTTGTGTTATGCTTTTGTGTGGATGATTTTGTTTGAATGCATGTGTATATATGTGATGGATGATAATGCAATGATAATGTGTATGAATACAAATGAATTAATGCTCTAATGATCATTCGTAGTTTAGATTTTACTTGACCATTTATAGCATTGTTGTTTAATTAGGGGTACCAAAATTGTGGCATGTGAAATAAAAGACTCATGTAATGATATGGATGTTGATATGGAAAATTGATTGTTTTGCGGAGACTCAGACATACTAGTGATTTCAACCAAACTCCCTAAGTCCTATATAAATTCTCTAATACCAAAGGTGTGTGCAAGTGAGATGTTCATTTACCAAATCATGAGAGTGGTAAGGACTCAAGGCATTTGAGACCCAATGTGTGTGCAAGTGAGTTCATTAACCCATATTGAGTAAATTGAGATGAAACCTATCATGGAGGAGACCAAGAAGCTAGCTTGTCCTTATGTGTGATCAAAGATCTCTTCAAGAGAGACATGTCATCATGCATGAGCTTGCTTCACTGTCAATCAAGTGTCTATAGCCCCGATGGACATTAGCTCCATAGTCGAAGAATAGGATCTCTAAGATTTGGGGATTTAAACTACCTAACCATCTGACTGAAAATGTAGTTCTATCCTTATAACTTGAGGATATGTGATGTGTGATGTTTAAAATATTTAGAGCTTTAGGGAATCAGAATCTCAATCGAAGTGTGATGAGAAGTTTACCCTATCCTTACTACTCATTCTTTTGTTTGGAAATGATTGTGATAGTGGTGAAAACCACTATTTTTATTTTTAGACTATGTGCATAATGGGACAAGCAAGGAGTACCCTTTTCGCTTCAAGGTTCAACCCATTCATGGTATTATCCCTCTTTGACATAAGAATTTTTTTAAGATGTGTAATTATGTTTGGTTCAAGAGTGTTAGATTCAATCCCAAAACTCAAGATTTTCTTAGTGATAATGTGACTTGGTACTAGAGAAAGTTCAACGTGTATTGGAGGTTGCTTAAAACAATAAGAGTGGCTGAGTGATCAAAAATACCTAGGTGTGTGAAATGATATTGTAAATGGTAAATTGACTTGTGAAGTGGTGTAATGAAATGGATGTAGACTTGGGGGTGCCCCTGATTAAGGCAAAAATATTTATTGGATCAATTATTATCTAAACTAAATGAAAGACCTAATATGAAATGAAATGTGTGAAAATGCAAATGAATGTGAATGTGGGATGAATGTATGAGATTCAGTGGATATGCATGCTATTTTTGTGTTTCTTGTTGTTGTTTTTTTTCTAACCATGTATATATATATATATATATAAATCACATTAAGCATAGAATGCTTTCAAGTGGATGATGTTAAGTGGTTCAAGCTCTTCGACTCCCTCTAGATTGTCAAACCTATAAGTTTCTTGATCCACTTTTTGACTGACAATGTATGGACCTAGCCAATTAGTTGTGAATTTATCACGAAGGTGCGATAATGCATTGGTGTTTTATTGATTCTCCTTAAGAACAAGATATCCTACTTGGAATTCACGTAGATGAACTTTGGCATTGTAAGAATGCTTTAAGTGGTCCTACTAAACTTGTAAATTCTCTAAAGTATTGACCTATCTTTCATCAAGAAGCGTGAGTTGGTCAAAACGTGCTTGTCTAATAGTATCATCATCTATGAATTCCTATAATGAAATTTGCAATGAGGGGATCTTAAGCTCAAGAGGTATAATTGCTTCGACTTCATAGACCAGTGAAAATGGTGTTGCCCTAGTAGGCATGCAGATGGTTTTTCGATAAGTCCATAATGCCAAGGGAATTGAGTATGCCAATCTTGATGATTTTCTTTGATTGGTTTCTTGATAATAGTAATTAAGGTCTTGTTGGCAGCCTCAGCTTGTCCATTTTTCTATGGGTAATAAGGAGTCAAGAAACTATGTTGGATATTGTATTTCTTATAAATTGCTCGAACATTCTTATTTTTGAAAGACTTGTCATTGTCAGAGATGATTTTGGAGGGAATACCAAAACGACAGGTGATCTGATGAAGTATAAACTCCATAATTCAAGGTCCTGTCATACTGGTTAGATGAAACACCTCAATCTACTTTGTGAAGTATTTAGTGGCCATGATGATGAATGTATGTTGTCCCAAGGAATAAGGTGAGATTTTTTGAATCAAATCAAGACCCCATTATGAAAATGGCCAAAGGCTTTGAATAGGTTGTAATTCTTATGATGGCACATGAGTTAAATTAGCATGTTGTTGACATTTTTGATAATGCTTGATGTAAGTGTAACAGTCGCATTCCATGTTGGGCCAATAGTAACCCATGCATAGAATGCGCTTTGCAATGCCCATTCCACTAAAATGACCACCACAAGTACCATCATAATCTTCATATATGGCTCTTTGTACCTCTATAGACTTGAGACAATGAAGGACTCCATCATAACCATGTCTATACAACACATCTCCCAAGAGAGTAAAACAAGCTACCTTTTACTTGAAAGTGCATTTAGCATTCCATGACATGTTTGATGGAAGTGTTCCAAACTTGAGGAAGTTTATTATTTGGTTGGACCAAGGCTCATACGGCTCTGTACGAATAAATCAAATGTCCTTCTCATCCTTAGATTCAGCATAAACATTTATAGATTTAGAGATCATTGTGACAATGAGTGGTTGTACCTCTCCTACAAATTTCTTTGGAATCAATGATCCTAGAGAGGCCATCGCATCTACAAATCTATTAGTCAAATGTGGTAAACTATCAATTTCATACCAATCAAATTTAACAAGCAATGTCATTGCTACTTCATGTTAAAGCTTTATTGTCGGTTCCTTGCATTGATATTCTCTATTTATTTAATGAACAACAAGTTGGAAGTCACAAAATATCCTGATATGCTTTATGCCCATAGCTATGGCTTCTTAAAGACCTAATATTAAGAATTCATACTCTACGTTGTTATTTATGCATTGGAAGTCAAGTTTGAAAGATAGGGGAATAGGTACCTCCTATGGTGTATGAAACATGACTCCAATACCTTGACCTTTTTTCTCACTTAGAATCATCAAAGAATAGTATGATATCGACATATCCCTCCAGAATGACATCTTGTTCAGTGATAGTGAATACCAAATCAACGCAGGTGTTGTAGGTGAGTTGGAGAAGAGAGGCAATCCTCCAAGGGAGGTCCCAGGTTCAAATCTCCACCCTACCAAAAAGTTGAATTGGGTACCTAAAATCCAATTGATAATGTTGGTGCGGGCAGGGTTGGGTGTGACTCCCGGGTGACTTTGACGGTGTAGAACCCCCTGTTCATGGTCTCTCAGACCAAGGCGGACCCACAAGGGGTTTTTTGCTTATAAAAAAAATACCAAATCATCTAGGAGCTCAATAATCATGGATTGATCACTAAGAAGTGGAGCTTCAACAAGTTGATCGGCTATAACCTAACCTTTAATGGATTTTTGGCTGATGAACTCAAGATCAAATTTAGTGAGAAGCATTATCCATTTTGCGGTGTGGGTGTTA
This sequence comes from Wollemia nobilis, assembly GCA_028583015.1. Lineage (NCBI taxonomy): Eukaryota > Viridiplantae > Streptophyta > Pinopsida > Araucariales > Araucariaceae > Wollemia > Wollemia nobilis. The sequence goes on from JAQPPZ010009183.1 coordinate 16,754, forward strand.
TTGTAAGTGCGAGATATCATGTAACGCAGAGGATTTTTGTGAGCTATGACATATGTGGTGTGACTAAGCATGTAATGTCTGAGTTTCAAAGTGACAAAAACCACTACTAAGCATAATTTTTCCATGTAAGCATATCTAATTTCATAGCTTACCAATGTTTGACTAATGTAGTATACAGCTTGCTCTCAATTGTTTTCATTCTTTTGTGCAAGCATTGTCCTTAATGCAAATTCCATTACTAAAACATAAATATGGATGACGAACCCTAGATGAGGAAGAGTTAAAACTAGTGGAGAAGCCAGGTATTACTTGATATCACCGAAAGATTTCTGACACTCATATGTCCATGAAAATGTCACCCCTTTTGTAGTAGGTGATTGAATGGCCTGCATTTGTCAGAAAATTACGCAATGAAACAACGGATCAATTGGATCTTTCCTTGTAAACTACACAATTCCTTCAAGTTTTTTAGGGGAGGCATCTCCATGATGGCCTTAACTTTATTTGGGTCCACCTCAATGCCTCTTTTGGAAACAACGAATCCTAGTAGTTTTCCTGAGGTGATACCAAAGACACACTTTTGGGGTTCAACCTTACATTATGTTCTAGAAGTCGATAAAAGACTCTTTCCAAGACACCAATGTGCTCTTATCGAGTTTTAGATTTTTCCAAGAGAGAATCTACTTACTCTTTGATGATATTTTACATGTAATCATGGAATATGTATGTTATGGCATGTTGATAAGTGGCATCTATGTTTTTTATGCCAAAGGGTATCACCTTGTAACAAAAAGTCCCCCAAGGTGTAGTGAATGTTGTTTTGTGTTGGTCATCAGGATTGATTCGAATTTGGTTGTATC
>JAQPPZ010009184.1:0-21631 GCA_028583015.1 Wollemia nobilis
CCCACAGGCTTGCCCATGCACAGACAGTAGCCCAGATCCGATTCCTCTGAGTGGTGCGCCAGATTGATGACAACGGTGCAACCCCTGTGCGTCCGGCGGTCCCCATCTCACGCCGGGTTACCATGTACCGAGACGGTGGAAGTCCTGAGAGCCTTTGCAGATAGTTTGAACCCTACCAGCTGTGCTGGTAGTTACTAAAAATTGTGATTGTAACCATTGTTTCTGTATATCAAATAAAATAAAATAAGGTTTTACCCCTAAGGTTATGTGGATTGGTAAGTGAAGGTGTGGTTGGGCACTTACCAAAAAGACACTTAGGTTCAATCTTTGGAGGGAAAGCCAACCCTTTGCAAAGGTAGTAGTTTGATCCAAATCCTAGTGCGAGACCAACAACAAGAAGACAAACACCGAGCTACTGAAGTTCCCCATAAAGGATGGATTTGTTGATGTAGTGCCTGTAATTTGAATCCTAAACTGATCAACTATTTATTTTTGTTATATAGAAGAGTTGATGACAGCTACTATTTTTTATAAAAAATAATAAACTATTTATTTTTGTTATATAGGAGAGTTGGTAACAGCTACTATTTTTTATAAAAATAAAAAATTAATAACTGTTATACAACTAAAAACAAAAATTATAAAAATAATAACTATTACCAACTCTCCACTATAATAAAAATAAATAAATAACAAACAAGAAAGATAGACAAAAACTAATCAATGAGACGAAAAAAGACAGACGAATGTAGCTATTTATAACAGCTACTATTTTTATAAAAATAAAAAAATAATAACGGTTATACAACAAAAATAAATAAAAGACAGACGAGGAACGGGCGGTGCAGGTCGCGGACCATTTCGTCTTCTTTTATTATATATTTGATGTGCATGGATGCATATGAAAACTTTGCATACATACAAGATCCATCAGCACATGGCACCGCCTGTTTACCGCGACATGAAGACCATTTTCCTCGTCATTGGTGGTAAACTTGATCAATCATTAAATAAACAACGGCAAAATTAAACCCCACGACGGCGCTGTTCTTAAAGAAACTGGTCAACGACCGATTCAAAATAAAGGGGCCTACGAGTTCCCAACGGCCAGGAGACTGTTTAGACTTTAAAACTTTTTACTGATTTAAATTCTAAAAATAATTGTTATATATTTTATTTTTTAATTATTAAAAAATTAAAAATTTAAATTTTTATATATATTATTTAATAAATTTTTTATTTAAATGTTTTAAAATTATATAAATTAATAAAATATTTAATAATTATTAAGTGATGTTTGTTCATCAGGTTAGATTTTTCAATATTTTAAAGAGGAGATTTACATTTAAATCATGCCAAACGAATAATATCCAAAGCTTTGTTGTAATACCACTATGTGATGATGATGTAATATTTTTTTTTGATTACATAGAAGAGTAGGTTACAACCACTATTTTTTAGTAACTAACAAGCGCAGGGTTGAAACCACATGGACTGCTCCTAGCCAACCTATACATCTTCTTCTTATTGACCCAGCATGAGATGGGGACCACCGATCGCTCAAGATTTGTATTGTCGTCATCGGTTTGACGCACACTTAGAAGATTTGGAGCAGACTACTACCTTTGCAAAGGGTTGGCTTCCTTCCAAGGTTTGAACCTAGGTCTCTTCTTAGTAAGTGCCCAACCACACATGCACTTACCAATCCACCTAGGCCTTGGGGGTGGTGATGATGTAATACTAGTGAGGTTTGTTTTGAGTTTGGGCATGCGTGTGGGAGGCTAGCCCTCTTGCTTTTTAACCGGTTAATGTGATGATGTAAATATAGTTCCATGATTCAAATTTCTTTTCGCATTAATGTTTATTTCTAAATTTAACCCATTTAAAAAATAAATAAATAATTTTTGTGAAGTCATCTTGGTTTGAGAAACCATGACTAGGGGTTCTACACCGTCAAAATCACCTAGGAGTCGCGTCTGGCCCTAACCGCACCAGCATTATCAACTAGATATTGGACACCTATTGTGCATATGGTAGGGGGATATTCGAACCAGGGACCTCCCTTGGAGGATTGCCCTACACTTTCCAACTTACCTACAACACGTGGTGATAAATAAATAATTTTTTATTTTTTTATTTTATTGAAATTGATACCAAATTTATATTAGCCAAAATATTAAGAGAAAAAATACAATATAAAGGCATACTGTGGTCTAGGTGCCTACATCTAGGCTTGAGCACCTAACAACATCGAAACCACGACAGACTTTACTCTAGTAGGGACAAAGCAAATACAAGTGCATTCATAGGGCCACGTAGGCACCTAACACCATAAATAAGCACATCGGAGACCACACACAAACCCTCACTACTGTATTACAATATGAGACCATGAAAAACCAACATAGAGGAGAACTTAAAAAGATTAAGACAGTCAGGACACTCAACTACACACAAATGAACCCTTAGTAACCCATGCTAAAAACTAAGATATCCCCATTGGCTATTATAGGGATCAAAAAATATGTCATCACTAAGACTCTAAAATTATGTGTTGACATAGAACTAAATGACTAGAGATTGTTGGGTTAATCCCTCTAATGGATAGCCTCCACACTATCTACTAAGATAAATAAATAATTTAATAAACCAAATTCTATCTATTAATATTTAATAAAATAAAAATTATTTTAAAACTAGTATAAGTGCTTTAGCACTTTTAAATAGATTATTAAATGGTGAACGTCATACCATTATGACAAGCTTAGTTATTAAGTTCGAGTTTGATATTTTTAAAATTCGAAATAAATTCAACATGTTCAAAAGTTCGAAATAAAATTCGATATATTATAAATGTATATATACTGCTTGTTTTTATGAAACACATATAATTTCCCAATATCATTCTCTTAATTACAACACTCAATTAATTTGGGTTGTTCCTCTATCAATTCAATTACCCATTAGTTTTGGGTTGTTCCTCTATCAATCCAATTACCCTCTCAGACAAGAATCGGTATAAATCTGTGATTCATATGTTTCTTTACTAATTGTGGCATTTACTGGGTGGGTTTGTGCCAATCATAATCTTTTCAAACCTAGGTGTTCTACAGGCTTGAAGTTTGGTGTCATTAGATTTGTGAATCAAATTTGTCACCTAAACTAAAATAGGGTAATAACCATTGAGTATTTAAACTACCAATACATTAATTTTTTTAATTAATATTAAATATCATATATATAATAATTAAGGTTGTCGACTTTTTTTACGAGACTAAGGTGAAAAAAATGTTTATATGCATGGGGATTCGAGGTCATGTGTATTATGTATTATTTGTAGTCTACATCGACAAATGTGACCTGACTGAGTTGTTTTAACGAACGACAAACGAAATACATTGTTTGACCCATGCATAAACCCAAAAAAAAAGAGAATTCATAAATATTAAACATGTTTTTTTCTAATTTTTTTTCATGTCGAATTTGAGGTTAGTTCGGCGAATTTATTCGTCAGGGTTTTAAATTCGTCGAATTTCAAATTTTATCTCAAAAATTTGACGAACTTGATAACTAAAATGACAAGTGAAACAAAGTTTGTAGAACGGTGAAAAAAAAATTGTAAAACAAATCCCTCTTAAAGTTGATGAGCATAAATCGCAGTATATTTAGAGTGGCACTAGACACAAGTCTAGTGGCATATTCCATGATTGGTTAAAAGGGTGAGTGGAAGTATTGGTTACCAAGAGTTTAAGAATTTAAAATTTTTAAATATCCAATGTTATAGATATTTATTTTGTATTATATGTATGTTTTGTTTTGTATATATAATATATCTTAATAATTATATTTTTTAATTGGTTGGAAGAAGAGGTTTTGAAAGGGTTTCCGAAGTTTTTATAAAGCAAGAAAACCTACAAAGAGGAATTGCCAAGAAACTAAATTGAGTCAAGATCTACAAAGGATTCAAATTTGAAGTTTCTTGCTCAAGCAAGGGTTTCACTCAAACAAGAAATTCAAAAATGAAAAACTGTCGCCAAGGCATGAGAATCTCGCTTAAACTGTCATTTTGAAAATTAAAAAAAAATCCTCCTCGAGGGGTTCCTCCAAGATCGATCAAACAAAGAAAACTTCTCCAAAAAAAGAAAACTTCTCGAAACCTTAGTGCAAAGAAGCATCCTAAAGCACTACAAACCCAACAACACGTTGATACGAGTCCATAAGATGCTCTCGCAGGAAGGCGGTCACATACCACTAAATGAATATAGGGGGCCCTCTTGATCCTTGGTAAAACAAGCTCTTCAAGAGAGCACACGTCCATAAGATGCTTTCTCAGGAAGGGAAATTCATCGTAAACTATCAAATTAAAAATAAGGGGTCCACCTAACCCCTGGTTAAACAGCTCTCCGAGAGAGCATGTGTCCATAGGATGCTCTCCCAGGAAGGGAAAGTCATCACAGACTATCAAAGGAAAAATTGGGAGCCTTCCTAGCCCCTAGTAAAACAAATCTCTGAGAGAGCACGTATCCACGGGATGTTCTCCCAAGAAGGAAAATTCATTGTAGACCATTGAAATAAAAATAAGGGGTCCTCCTAGCCCTTGGTAAAATAGCTCTCCTAGAGAGCACACGTCCATAAGATGCTCTCCCAAGAATGGAAATTTGTTGCAGACTATTGAAGGAAATATTGGGGGTCCTCTTGGCCCTTGGTAAAATAGCTCTCCAAGAGAGCATGCATCCACATGATGCTCTCCTAAGAAGGGAAAGCCACCACAGACCATCATAGACTATAAAAGGAAAACAGGGGGCACTCTTGGCCCCTGATAAACCAACTCTTCAAGAGAGCACACACCCATAGGATGCTCTCCTAGGAAGGAAAAACCACCACAGACCATCGAAGGAAAAATTGGGGGTCATCCTAGCCCTGGTAGAATAGTTGTCCAAGAGAGGGATGCTATCCAAGGAAGGGAAAGACATCACAAATTATTGAAGGAAGACAAGGGGTTCTCTTGGCCCCTAGAAATGCAAGCTCTTAAAGAGAGCACACATCCATAGGATGCTCTACCAAGAAGGGAAAGCCATTGTATTAGGAGCCCACTTGGTCCTTGGTAAAATAGCTCTCCGAAAGAGCATGCATCCACAATATGGTCTTCTAGGAAGGGAAAGTAGCTATAGATCATCCAAAAAGAATTAGTGGGTCTAAAACTCTTAAGAAGAGAGAAAATATCGAGAGTTGCTCTTAGGTGGTCGACAATGCTATCCCACCCAGGTATACCACTATCTAGAGGGAAAACCACAATAGATTTTTTTGTATCCCCTTCGCATCGTAGATGTTCGAATCGTGGACCTCCCATTCAACGAGACCAGGATTTCCTTCTCCACTTGGGCTCCAAATGCGGACATATTATACTTATACTTAATATTAATAATAGATTAATTTAATCTGGTAATGTAAAAGTATTTTTACATATATATTTTAATCTTTTTTATTTTCATCATTTTAAATAATATATATATATATATATATATATATATATATATATATATATATATATATATAATTTATATGTGATTTTTATTATCATTGTTTTTATTAAAATATTACATTTGTTGTTATGTCAATTAAACCATATTCAACAACCTAGGTGTTGTAGGTGAGTTGGAGAGGAGAGGGCAATCCTCCAAGGGAGGCCTCAATTTCAAATCTCCACCCTACCAAAAAGTTGAATTGGCTACCCAAAATCCAATTGATAATGTTGGTGCGGGCAAGGCCGAGTGTGACTCCCGGGTGACTTTGACGCCCTTGGTCATGGTCTCTCATACCAAGGTGGCCCCGCAAGGGGTTTTTTGCTTAAAAAATATATATATATTCAACATATTTTTTTATCATAATTTTTTTATTTCTTCTATTAAATATATTCTTCAACTTTCTCTACGTGTTATTTTTTCACAATCACCTTTTTCACATCATTTTTATTAAGAAATAAAATCTCACTTGGCTAATTACCTTTTAAAATTTGAATTTCACCAAGATGAAGATCAACATCGCAATTAGCTAAATTATCTGTTACCTAATTTCCTTCTCTATAAATATGCTCTTACTTCAATAGATTACCTCTAGTAATAGGTGATGAACATCAACAATATATTATTTTTTATCTAGTCTCCACATCCATTTTTGTTAATAGCATTGATGATAATTTGTATCCCCTCAATTGAAATATATTCCCATCCTTTTTTCTATTACAATTTTAATCCTTGTAATAAATTCCCTAGCCTCTGCATAGTTACTAGTTGAAGTTCTATATGATCCTGAGTAAGTGAGGATAATTTTTCCTTTACTATTTCTAAAAACACCACCTCCAACTCTTCTCGGATTTCCTTTAGAAACACCATTATAATTAATTTTGATAAATCTAATTTTTGGAAATTTTCATTTTACCCTAAATTGGAGTAGTTCCTTTGTTTTAATTTTATTATCTTAGATGGTTCTTCCATGTATGTTCAAATCCTATATCCAAGTTATTAGCACCTCTTTTTATACACTTGAGACTTTCCATTATGAAGCACCAAATTTGTAGACATTCTACAAGAGAGGAAATAATATTGTTCTAAACTTGGGCATGATTTTGAGATTTATTTTTTAAAATTATATTATTCCTTTCAAGCCATAAATTCCAACAAACAATGGCAAGGGCAATTCTCCATATAATACGTATTGCTTTAGCTTGTTTTTTTTATGAGTTTACATAGGTTTTTATGAGGGGTCTCAATCATCTCATACTGAGTGGGGTTTGAACCTTGGAGTTGGTCAAATATCTGCCTAAAATACAAACATACGTTTGTGCACCCTAGACATGACCAATATTGAAAAGTTGAAGGAAATAAATGTCCCCCATGCCAATCTCCAGAGAGTGTTGTCTCCCTTACTAGTCCTACACAAATTTAAGACTATAGTTGTAGGAAAGAAATGGGAAATATGGCCATAGGTCGAGGATGTAGGATCGGGGACAAACTAGTAGCAAAAATCCCAACCAAGCATGGTAGCAACATAAAATGGAGAAAAGGCAAAGAATTTAATTATAGTTCCATAGAGATAACTTCTAGTATTGCATTCTAGTACTCACTCCCTCATCGAAAATTTCAAATCCAGATGCAGAATTCGAATTTTAGCAGTATATAACATAATGAATATATAATAGAAATGCTTAAAATAGAAAGTAACCACACAAAAACTATTTGCAAAATTAGAAGCCAAGTCTCTTCTATTACGTAGAAAACTTGAATAGTTTTTCTATAGAATGTCTTTCTTTTTCATTACATTGAAATGATGAGTATTTATAGAGAGTTTCACCTCTTTCATTAAATGCACATAAAGACAAAATATTTACAAATCAGGAACCTAGGTGAGGAAATTCCTTCTCAGAAACCTTGAAAACCCATCCTTTTGAAATGGTGATCTAGCTTTTAAGGAGAAACCTCCAAGAAAATGACACATTTGGGTGTCGGTGCACGAAAAACTGCAAAAGTTGTCAATGACTTGGTATGTTTGCTGTGCCTTGGAAATTTATCCCTATTTGGAATATCTTGGAATTCATAGAAATCATCTGGTGATTTAAATGTTGCATCTCCTTTTAGCACAAAATTACCAATTTCAATCACTTTCCACCCCAATCATTAAATTATTTTCATTCACTTGATTGGAGCGTCTTCATAGACCTTTGTTAAAGCCAGAAATAGAATTTGCTCAAAATTGAAAAATGAGTGAGCATGTCTTCTTTAATTTTTAGTATTTATTCTTTATTCACACCTCTTGGTGGAGATAGCATCCTTGAAATCATATTTTATGCTATTATGTTTCAACGCATAGCCTCATATTTTCTCCAATTAAAATTTGGAGCATTACACTCACCTCCATGTCATAGCAGCGATCAATTCTGATGAAAAACTCCCCTCTAAAAATGTAAGTGCTTTACAAATGACGTATTTTCTTCTTAAAATATGCATTCACCTTCAAAATGGGTGAAAGGCCCTGTATCCCTTCACCTTGGGTGAACACATTATTGACTTTTCCAAGCCCAATTATTTCGTATTCACCTAAAAATAAAATAAAAATTTTGACTCGTCATCGGGCCACTTTCCTGTAGATTCACCCCAAGGAGGGGCTAATGGGACTTTCACCCCTCATCTGGGGTGAATGCATAGTTGACTTGACAACATCGCCATTATGCTTGCTCGAATCCATCTTTTGACAAGCTTTCATCCCAAGGAGGGACGAATGGGACTTTCACCCTTTTCCTGGGGTGAATGCGTCTTTGACTTGTCAACACCTTCACTTTAAATGACATTCACCCCAAAGTGGGGCAAACGAAACTTTCACCCCAATTTTGAGGTGAAGGCACTCATGTTATTTCAGCTTTGCATTTCTACTTCGGGCGCACTCTCAATTTGATAACTTAAATGCCTATTCGCCCCAAAGTGGGGCGAAAAGGACTTTTACCCCTCATTTTTGGTGAAAGCATCCTTGCTCAAATATTAACACATTTTTGTTTTTTTCTTTTAAAAAAACATCATGTTCACCCCATAATGGGGCACATGTGTCAATCGCTCCAAATTAGGAGTGAACGTGCTTTTACCATTCCTTTTGCTCAATGTGTTAGGATCCTCCATCCTAACATTATTAATTAGTATTAGTTAGTATTATTAATCATTTAATTGTTATATTATTAACTTATAAAGTGAACCATCGCATCTCTTCATAATGTGAACCATCACATCTCTTCACCAATGTAGCTTTAGGGTAGATATATATATTAGGTTGGTCATTCACACAAATCATCCAAAGAAGAGAATAAAAGTAGTAGTAAATATTTAAAGGAGGGAGCCCCCTATAGTGGCAAAGTGATTACAAGGGAGCCCCCTTTTGAGTGGCCTGCGATTACATTTATATTAAATTATTTATTAATTTTACAATAAGACATTTGGGTCTTACCATTTGGTATCAGAGCCATGTGGGACCCATCCATGTGGGAATTGTTCAAAGATATTCATCAAAACACTATCGTGCATATGAAATTCGTTTTAAGGATATCACCAAACACAACATAGGGTGGGGTGAAGCATTTCTCATATATTGCTTCACCAAAGGATTGAAAGAAGAAATTAAAATAGAGGTGACAAAGTTCAAACCCTATACCATGATGTAGACTATTGGATTGGCAAAATTAGCTGAAGATAAAATCAACGCACAATGTCAATTAGGGAAACCACCTATGGGGAAATCTCAAACCACTTACATTACCCCAAAATATACACATAATGGAAAGGCACAAAGCACTTACACAACCCCCAAACTTAACCCAACCCTACCAATTAAACATCTCAGTTTTGAAGAAATGAAATAACGACAAGCAAAAGGCCTCTATTATCATTGTGATGAGAAATTTATTCACAATAATCAATGTATTACACATGCACTATATATTTTAGATGCAACTATTCCTTGTAGTTCTTCCAATGATGAAAATGCAATTGAGGTAGACATAGTGACAGATACACCTGAATATGACACTAAATATGGGGATGATGAGGAAGGTAAGGAAGATGAGGAAGCCACGAAAGATAAGAAAGAGGAAGAATATGTGGAAAACAAGGATAATGAGAAAGAAATATCCCAAACACCTGATCACAATGATAAAGGCAATACGATTGATATGCTAGAAGTGATCGATGCATTAGGCAAGGATGCGGTAGACATTCTCGAAATGAACCATTATGGCCAAACTTACACTCTACAAGAACTATGCTCAAACTTCCCCCCAATTATGAGTTGTTGCCACATAACCAAACCTATTTGAAAACAATGCAAAAAGGTGATTACACACTCATTCTCCATTGGCTCTCCTAGGGAACAACAAAAGGATATGGAAGCATTACCACAACTTTTGATGCATCCTTCTAAAGTGTTTGAATAACCCCAAGGGTTTCCCTCCCATCATCATCATGATTCTCCTAAGTAATAATCTACTATTGTTCTTGTAAACCCTCCACTAACACTCCGGCCTTCAAGATATCGTTGCCTTCAGAAAAGTGACATTAAAATAGTACAAGAACTTGCAAAAAATTTTCTTGGAAAGTAAAAGTTAAAGTTCCTCACTTTGAGCTTTGAGGACAAATCTCTTTTTAATGAGGGTGGCATGTTAGGATCCTCCATCCTAACATTATTAGTTAGTATTAGTTAGTATTATTAATCATTTAATTGTTATATTATTAACTCATAAAGTGAACCATCACATCTCTTCATAACGTGAACCACCATGTCTCTTCATAACATGACCCATCACGTCTCTTCACCAACATAGCTTTAGGGTAGATATATATATTATGTTGGCCATTCACACAAATCATCCAAAGAAGAGAATACAAGTAGTAGTGAATAGTTAAAGGAGGGAAGCCCCTATAGTGGCAAAGCGATTACAAGGGAGCCCCCTTTTGAGTGGTCTATGATTACATTTATATTAAATTATTTATTAATTTTACAATAAGACCTTGAAGTCTTACCACAATGACCCAATTTTTGAATGAAAAAAAACATTTTTACCTTGAGGAAGGGCATGGGTATTTTTTTTTTCATTCGGGTGAAAGGACTACCATAGTCCCCTTTAAATTTTTAACTTTAAAGCATTGTTTTCCTTACCGCCATCAGGTGACCTTTACTGATTCTTCGTAAACAATTTGACTAGAAACACCCATTATTCTTCAAGCATAAAATTTATGAAAATGAGAAAGAATATTAACACAAAAATATTGTAACACATTATACAGGAAAAAAATACTGCATCATAGATTAATATATATGCCGCTTTTACAATCGCAAATCCTTCAACAAAATTTGATCATAATTCTAATGTGGCATAGTGCAAAATTGCCAACATGATCTCTCAAATAGAGACCAAAGCCCTTACCACTCTAGTAATATTTTAATGAGTTTACACGGGTTTTATGAGGGGTCTTGATTCCATTCATACTAAGTGGGGTTTGAACCTTGGACCTCTCAAAGAGAGGCCAAAGCCCTTACCATTGCAATAAGCTTGCAATTGTCAACTCTTTCAATGTTGATGAAGTTACCCAGTATAATTTCATAGTTGTAAAAATGTAACCTTAAATGGAGTGAGCAAAGGGAAAATGAAGAATTAAATGGTTTGATGCTTCTAAATCCTTCTCACACAAGGCACAACTAAAAGGTCCATATGAATATTGTAGAATATCTCTGTAAGAATCCTACTTTGAATGCTAACCAAAGAAATATTGAGGCCTTAGGGAGAGCATTTAATGGCCAAATATTCTTCCTTGGAAAATCTTTGGGAGAAGAAACTTTTGATTGTTCTAAATCCTTATATCTCAACTTGATCAAGTATCCACCATCCTTTGATAAATTCCAAACCAAGTCATCCTTTCATGTAAAAATCAGCAAATAAAACTCTTGAATCATCTTTTGAATTTCATTTGCAATTTGTTTTACTTTCCTTCAATCAGGTTCCTAAAAGAAATCCATGATCTTGAGTTGTTGCTCATATTAATAGTCTTTGACCTTTAGAATTTTACATGCTAGGTATGCTTGAGCCAATGGTTTCCATTTTGAGTAAGAGATAAGACTATAAGGTTTTAACCAAGCATACAAAAAAAAATTGCATAACTCCCCTCATTGACTAACCATATACTATGTTTCTTTATCAATTGTAAACTATCTGATATGAAGTTTCATATTGATGATCCTTTGGGTAGAGTTCTTTTCCTAGATAATTTTATTATATCAATAGAATCTATATATTTTTGAAGTAATATTTTTGCCCAATTATTTCCTTGATCTCTAAATAATATCCACCCAAGTTTTTCTCCTAATGCCAAATTCATAATTCTGTAATTTCATAACTCTACTCCAATGTTCTTTTATTTACAAACCCAACTATAAAGAGGAAACCTAAATTTTTCCTCACAACCTTTCCATGGAAAGTCTCTTTGAATTTTATCAATTTTTGATGCTATACCTATTGGTAATCTTGAAAGTGACATCATATAAATAGGGATGGATTACAATGTAGTATTTATGAGTTGTAGCCTTCCTACCATGGTTAAGAACTTACCTTTACAACCTCGTTAAATAAAATTTTATTCTATCCAAAAAAGAGATCTACAACTCCTTTTTTATTTATTTTATGAGACAAAGGAATACCTAAGTAGGTTGATGAAATAATTTCAATTTTAAACCCTAAAATATGCACAATAATTTGTTGTAAATCTAGGGTAGTATTAATAAAAAATCTTGGATGTTGTAGTATTAACCAAATTTCCAATAGCTTTATCATAGCATGATAATAATGATTAAAAATCCATGGCCTCAATTACTGGGGGATGACCCAAAAGAAAAGTATCATCAACAAATTGGAGATGAGATTCGAATGGACCATTTTTTGCAACTCAAATACCTTTGATTTTTCCTTCCATTTTTGCCTTTGAGAAAGCTCTCCCTAATGCTTCTGCAAGAATAATGAATAGATAAGGAGATAGCGGATCACCTTGATGAAGTCCACAAGATAACTTGAAGTAACCAATAGGGGATCCATTGATCAAAATAGAATATTTTGTAGTGTTATAAAAAAATTTAATCCACTCACACCAATTATAATCAAATCTAAAATTTCTAAGAACATGTAGAAAAATCTAGGAAACCATATCATATGCTTTGTTCATATCTAATATCATAAGAAAACCTAGATTTCTTGTGGAATGAAGAGAATGTATGGCCTCCTATGCAATAATTATACCATTAAAAAAAAATTTACCAATAAAAAAACCACCTTTTTCCTCTAATATAACATAACCTAGAATGCCCTTCAACTTGTTTGTCATAATTTTTGAAATGATCTTATAAATCATATTACAAATGTTTATTGGATAAAAATTATTAAAATATTTTATCTCGTATTTCTTGGGAATCAACATAATAAAAGTGCAATTAATTTCACTCATCATAGCCTTATTTTTCTAGGTCTCTTCCATTGCAATTAACATATCACTCTTCAATACATCCCAAAATTTTTTAAAGAAAATTGCAGGAAATCCATAGGGGTCGGGTGCCTTGTTAAGATAGAAAGAGAAAATTGCTTCATGGAGATCTTCCATAGATATTTTATTTATCAAGATCTCATTCTATTCTTGTATGATAATTGACGAAATATTTTGCAAAATCTTATCTTGTGCCTCCTTATCTTGCTTAGTATCTAACAATTATTTTTTTAAATAATTAGTTGCTTCCTTCCTTATATTTTCTTTGTCTTCAATATTTCTTCCATATAATGTTAAAATAATTTTGATGTGATGAAAAAACTATTTTTTCTGTAGCAAGAATTTTTTTTGTATTTCTATTTCCTTCCTTGAGCCATTTCTCTCTATATTTTTGGAACCAATATGACTCCTATATTTTTAGTGCATTATGATAATAATTAAGTAAGTGTTTTCCTTTCACATAAGAATCATGATCCATTCCATTATTTTATACTATCTCTTGTAAATTTTTGAGATTGTATTTAGTTTCTTTCTTTTCTTTAAAAATGTTACCAAAATATTTGGCATTCCAAATCTTTATTTGCTCCTTTAAATATTTCATCTTTTGAAAAAACCTGTACATACATGATCCTTCGAATTTTGATTCATCCCACCATAACATAACCATTTGAAATAAAATCAAGATCTTGGAGCCACATAGATTGGAAGTGAAATGGATTTGGATGGTCATTATTAGGTAAATCACAATTTAAAATAATGGGTTTGTGATGTGATCCTGCTCGTAATAAAATATCTAAAGAGATTGTATACTTTTTTTGCAACCATTTATTGGATAACATGAATCTATCTTATCTTTCTGCTATATGAGTTTTCCCAATACATCTATTATCCAATGTATATTGAAAAATTGAAGGACTAACATCCCAAAGGTCATTTTAATTGATAAATGAAGGCATTGATTTAGACCATCCAAGAATACCACCCTTCTTTTCCAAAGGAGATAGAACAATGTTAAAATCATCCCCAAGAATCCATAGATCACAATGAGTCATCATTGTATTTGACAAAAATATGTAATGGTCCTTCCAACATCATTCACGAGGAGTAACTATAGTTGGAGCTTATACATTTATAACCTCAACTTTGATTTTTTCCTCTTTTTTGTAAAATAATCCAACAACCAAATTACTTTTTGCTCCTAATAATTACCCATACCATTTGTATTTGTCCCATATTATTGCAATACCACTTGAAGCTCCTTTAGAAGAAACTTCTAGACAATCACATGTCTTCCAAATATTCTTCAAAGCATCCTTATATAAATCACTACTTAATTTTATTTCTTGTCTTAAAATAAAATCAAGACCATAAAACCCTTTTAATTTATTAATAATTGTTTTTTTAGGGGTCTTATTCATACCCCTAATATTTCATGATATCATTTTCATCATCATCATATTTTATTTTTATTAGTGGTCTTAGTCCCACTTCTTGTTAACACTTATGATATTTTTATTTGTCTTTCGAGATCAATATCCTTTTGAGTTTCTTTTATTTTTGGTCCTACTTTGAGTCTTCCTCTCCTTTTTTTGTTCCCACCAACACTTTCATATTCATTAATCTCATCTATTTTTTCATATTGTTCATAATAAGACTTATCTTATAAAGATTTGCATTTCCCTAAATGAGTTAAAGTGCAAGGAATAACCTTGTTAGCATTTTCTTCTTTATGTTGCCTTGAAAACCCTAAAGTGCACGGATGATCCACCATTGTCATTACTTTATTATGTTGGCCTAAAAATCCTAAATTTGCGTATATATCCTCCATAATTTTCTTTATTGTATTGCTCTTGAAATTCTAAAGTGCAATTAATACAATTTGTACTACTTTCATTTTTATTATAAGGAGAAGATTTTATGCTACTTGAGGAAAATAAAGATGATTTACCTAGATTAAGTTTGACCTCCTTCACCTCATTTGCTTTAAAATTTGTCTCTTCATCTTCCTTTGCTTTAAATTTTTCCTTCATTTCTTCCATCACACCTTTAGCTCCTATATTTAAACTTGTGCATTGTACTTCCTCATCCCTCATATCATTTTTTTTTTCTAATGTTTGATTCAAGTGAACTATAATGGCCTTTGTCATTTGATGATGTAGAGGGATTTTTTTGGTCAAGAATCCACCTTAGGTATAGAATGTTTCATCTATGCACCCTAGACCTGGCCAACATTGAAAGACCAAAAGGAATAAATGCCTCCCATGCCAACCTCTAGAGAGGTTTGGTTCCCTTAATAACTACTTTTGGTTTGCATATTTCGAGAGCAAGAAAGGAATGGGAAATGACTTAAAGGAAAGGGAAAAGGGGCTGTAAGTCAATTGAGGAGGGTTGATGAACAGTAGCAAGATCAAAAAAAATTACCTCAGACCAGTAGTATTTTACACAAAGAACAAAACAAAAACTGAAACTAAAATTCCTTAAACATGCAGTTTCTAGGGATATTCTGGCATTCACCCTTTACCAAAAGCTAAATCTAGGAATAAATTTAAACTTTTGATAATAAAATGAATCTAATATAAATAAATTATATAAAATCTGCACATAGAAGTAGATTAGAATCAGAGCCAAGAATTCCTTGCATTCATAGCAGAGCTTGAGTTTACAAAGCTTTCAAGAAAATTGTTCATCCTTAAAACATTGAATTTGCTAGTTTTTATAGAGGATTTTACCTCTAAAATATTAATTCTCAACTGCAATCCATCACTGTGGTAGGAAATATTTGATTTTGTGGCACATCAAAAGTTATGAGGCATGGTAACGTCTAACTCCATTCCTGGAAACATCATATCTCATAAATGTCATTGGTAATATATCTTTGACGATATATCCCTACCTACCAATGTCATCACAATGGCAAAGATCGAATCCTAAAATCTCTAGGCATTAAATTTTGATCACCCTCACACCCATCACCATTAAAAAGATGAAATTGCACCCTCTAAATTTTATTTCATTACCAAAAAAGTACTTTGGAGTGGTTTCATTGAAGGGAGAGGTTAAAGGAGAGTTTTGTTCAAAAGAGGCACGAAAGAGAGTCTCACCACCTTTTTCTAGCAAAACATAAATTTAGAATTGCAGGCCCTATGAGTGCTACACTCAAAAAGTAGCCCAAAATGAGCTTTTGGGGGAGTAAATCCATGAAATGGCTTTTTTTTGGGGTGAATCAATTGGTACCATACGGACTGTATTAACTTTGACCATGCCTTGTTGCCAGGGTGGCGTGGCGGGCTAGTGCATGGCTTTGAATGATTAAAAGGTTATTTTTGGCTTTTTGCCACTTCTTGCAGTGAGGAGTTTCTCTTCATAACGAATACGAAAGATACTAGACCCCATGTGAGTTTCACCTAATTGCAAGCCTAAAAGGACTTTTTGGAGTGACTCCTACCCAAAATAATATTTGGTGGCCACAAAGGGAACTTTGTTAGAATGTGGGTGCAAAACGCCTCACCTCGTGTGTTCATGCGTACTTTTTTTGGGTAGTTGTATCGACACTTTCATCCATGCACCTATCACAAGGATTTTTAAACATATTTTTTGCATGAAATAACTTTTGATGTGAAGGCATAGCAAAACCTAGTCTTTGCTTCATCAACATGATAAAATATAGACTAGAAAATTTTCTTGCATGTCGAGTGGAAATGATCTTCTTTCTTTCTTTGACTTGGATGAAAAGAAAATTTATACAGAAGTTCTTACAAAAGAGAGAGGGCAGCTGGAATTTTTACAATGAGTATTGAAGAATAAAAAGCATCTTTTAGAACTTAAACTAAATTTTATAAAAAAATTGAATGTGGAAAATATGCCAACATTTATGGCGGCTCGGAAGGAATTGAGCTCACCTCAATACGATGATCCCAAGCCTTTATCCTTTAGGCTTAGAGTCATCACTGCTTTTCACTTCTTCGGAGTGCTTGTTGTCAATACCTATTTTTTCCTCCAACCTCTCTCTCTTCTTCTTCCTTATCTTGTTGCTCTCAATGGTCTCCTCCCTTCTCTCTGTCAACTTCACCTTGGTCATTGTCATAATTTTCTCTATGTCCTTCTTCCTCTTGTTATTGGAGGTGCTTCAATATCAAAGGGCATTTGTAAAAATATTTATAAACTGCTTGTGCCTCGACCCAAGCATCCAAAAGTAATGGTGGGCGGTTTTTGAGCTCTTTGACTAGATATTGGAAGGTTTCAACCTGGTCTATGCTAGCGAAGGCAACTCTTTGGCTAAGCTTCAATAAAGAGATCTATATCCGTGCACACTTTATCATCATGGTATTACTTGTTTTTCTATAATGGGGTCTCCCCAACTGTCAGTCTCAAAGGTTTTCTATAAAGAGATATTGGTGAAGGTAACCCATATCTCCTTTAACTCCCCATGGGATAAAATATTATCCTCATCATCAGTGAAGTTAGGGAATTCCATTTGCATGAGGGCCTTGAAATGGAGCAATAAAGTAACCCTCTCCTACTCTAATGGTCTCGCATATGGTATAAAAAGTACCAAGCAAGAAAATAGCAGTGCCTAAACTACAAATCCTTGCCACTCTATACATTTTTCAGTTGTAAGTGAATTTTTCGTATCATCCATTCTACCTAGTTGAAGAAAATAGCTTATGTATTTGGTCTCATAGCAATAGGGGAGTAAAATTTTCTATGTGAAATGCACTCTGCAAGAGAAACCTGCCACTTGTAGACTGTTGTATCCATGGAAATAACCATAACCCATACCAACATGGAGTACATATAAGGATACTTAAAATATCTCAAGGGTCTGGGTATCTTAGGCAACTCCCTACACACTGGTTTCTCCAACAACATTTCCTCCATAAACTATTGCATCAACGCTATCGACTTGTATCTATCATTTTTCTCTGTTATAATTATTCTTCTAATAGTGAAGTCTGTTGGAGGATTCTCACCACATGCAAAGGCCTCTCTAATGCTTTCAGTAGAAATTTGAAATAACTTATCCCCCTTGGCATTTCTAACTATTCTGGTATGAGGGTCGTAAAATTGAGCAACTCTACACACCAATTTTGGACATGTATGTACTGGCATGCACAAGTACCAGTATAGGCAAGAAAAATAGGTTACAGTCTGCTTAATTTGAGAAGAAACCTTTTTGATCATGGCATCGATGGTCTGGAGTAGTGTCTGCATGCCTTTGTTTGTAAGCATGCAATCTCTCATTTTACTAAGGCCATCATTGTGTACCGCTAGAACCACTTGATTTTTCTACACTTTCTTCTTCTGGATCTTCACACCTTCTCCTTTATTTGCTACAACTGGATTTTCATGAGTCTTCTCCTTCCTAGAATCAGTGCTCTTCTTACCCATATTATATGACATTTCCTTTTAATCAATAAAATAACCCATGTGATCACTTGTGGATAGAAAAGAAACTTCCTTAGCACCTAGAACACAACGCTTCACCAATAATTCCTTTGACACTCTTCATACTTACAATTTTCTACGTAGCAGCCAAGTCCTCTAAAAATATTTTTTGTGTTATTTTGACAACAAGAAGACCTTATAGCATAGAAACCATATCTACCACCTTCATTACTTGTGCGAAGAATAAATGCATGTGTATATCGTGCATCATATCAGAGACCTATTTAATCTCATGCATGGTGGATCACTTCATGTAATGATGGATATCGACATGCATCACAATCTTCCTCGTAACTCATGACTCATCAATTTTCTTTTTTCAAGGTGCACATTCTTGCTTTAATGGCCCCCCTTGGGTTGTGTATTTTCTCTCTTGCCTTAGAACGTGTGTGTTGAGTTTTGCGAAAGAAAAATATCCTTGTGCTCGCTTGGATTTTCTAAAAGCCCTTTTCTCTTGAATAAAATGCTGAAACACTTCCCTCTTTTAAAAGTTGTTTGCACTGCTTTGCTCTATGCTTGAAGAGAGAAACTTAAGTAAAAAAATAAACTTTGTAGACATGGTGCAAGCAAGGCATGTTTATCTTGAGCATGCTCTTCTATATTGGGCACCTTGCTTGAAAGAAAACAATATGGAAAGAATTATTTTTTCCCTTTAGATTGCTATTTGCTTCAAAAAAAGTACCTAAAAATGGCTCTCCTTATTTTTAGACATCGAAAAGCAGATAAATTTTAAGTTTCCATGCACAAAAAATATCATTGATGTAAGGGATATTTGACTCTTCCTTTTTGCCACATGGCACTTTTAACTCGTGGGACCAATTTCACCTTCTACCCAAAACGACAACTAACTATGCTTGCAGGAGTGAAACTTCCTTTCGAAAATGCAAGATGCTCAAAAAAGTAAGCTTAGCAAAATAATATGCAATCTCTCATTAACTAGGAGAGCCACCTGTGATACTCTTCCTTTGGAATAAAAACATTTCTTTTAACTCCTTACCACGTAGCATTTGCGCAAAAAAAAACTTTAAGAAAATTTTGGTGGGCCTCGACTTGCATCTCACTAAAATGGGGAGCGAAAGCACTTTTCACTCAACGGAGTGCCCGAAACGGCCTTTGACCAATATTTGACATTAAAAAATAATTTAAATGATTAAAACACAAGATATAAAAAAGTAGCCTTTTTAATAAAAGTGCTTCCTCTTTTCTTTTCTGACATGTGGTGCTCAATGCAAGATTTGTATTTTTTGAACATATGCATGGGTAAGAGAGCATGTGCTTTACTTTTACGATGGGATATTTCTCTAAAAAAGGTGAGCGAAACTTTATTTCGGAACCTTTGGGACTGAAAACATCTTTGTGGCCCCCACCTTAGTCATGGTTTTCACTTATTAGGATGTCGAAACATTTTTTTTCTCCCATGGTGGAGCGAAACCATCTTCATTTATCTTTGACATGCAGAAACAACTTTTGGATGGAGGTCAGCTTGCCTCTTTTCCTACAAGACATGGTGCCTTTAATTTTTTGAACTTCTTTTTCCAAGTGGCACACTTACCAGAGCGAAAAACCTCCTTTCACTCAAGAGGAGAGCAAAAACACTTTTCACTAGTTTTAGCACCTAAAACTGGTATTTTCCCTTTTTGAAGTTAGAAAATAAACAACTTAAAATATTTGAAAGGTTGGGTTAATTCTTTCATGCTGCATTTTTCTACCAATTTGAATTTGTACCTTGGTAGGGAAATTGGTCGATGCCATCCTGAGTCGTGCAAAGGGAAGGTAAGTGAAGACACATATTCTTCAAGAGAAAAGCTATATACATACATATATACAAGGAAATCGAATGTGTACACAATTGAGGAACTTTTCCTACAACTTCTCATTGGTAATATGCCTTCAAGTGAAGTTCATTGACTGATATAGGGAGAGTGAAACCCTCCAAATCTTGTAAGATAAAATAGTTTACCTGATTAACACCAGTGATTTGAAATGAACCCTCCCAGAATGCATCAAACTTGTCATGATTCCCTGGTTTAGATTTTATCTCATTCTATTTCAATACCATGTCACCAACCTGGAAGGTATGGTCAAATTTCCTTTTTCCAAACCAAATTTTTGTGGTCTCAGTATGCTTTACAAAAGCTTCATAAGCTTTTTCTCTTTCTTCTTCTAATGGAAACAATTTAGCCAACCAGGTACTCATGGGATCAAAACTCCCATTTTCATCATCGAGCAACTAGAGAGATTGCAATACGGGTAACTCAATGTGTGTGGGTAGAACTACCTCCTTCCCATACACCAAAGAATACGACAATATCTTGATTGATTTTTTAATTGAGATGCGATCGGTCCATAGGGCTTGATCCAAGAGCAGGTGCTAGCTCTGCTTGTTGCCTTCCAATGTTTTCTTCATGATGCTCAGTAAGTTCTTGTTCATGGACTCCGCAAAACCATTACCCTACAGGTAATAGTTATATAATTTTTTTAAGTAAATTTTGTACTTATGAATTCATGGATTCTAGAAACTCAATGTGTGTGGGAAGAATTGCCTCCTTCCCATACACCAAATAATATGACAATGTCTTGATTGATTTTTTAATTGAGATGCAGTCGGCCCATAGGGCTTGATCCAAGAGCAGGTTCTAGGTCTTCTTGTTGCCTTCCAAGGTTCTCTTAAATTTCCTCAATAAGTTCTTGTTCATGGACTCCGTCAAACCATTCCCCTACGGGTAATAGTTATATGAAATTTTAAAGTAAATTTTGTACTTACTTGTAAATTTGTGGATTCTAGCACTAGTGAAGGGAGTGCCTTTATCTGTGACAATTACATCTGGTATTCTGAAGTGAGTTATCAATCCCTCTAAGAAGGCAATAACCACATCTTGGTTAACTTGCTTAGTTGTCACTACTTCCGTCCATCAAGTAAAATAATCTATAAATGTTAGAATATACTTATGCCCTACATAAGATTTGGGATATATTACCCTAATGAAATCTAAGCCCCACTATTGGAATGGAGCTTTGAATTGAATTGGGTGTAAGAGCAAAGAATAATTTTTTCTCTTATCAATGTATATCAAGAACTTGTCGCACTTCTTGTTGACTTTGAAGGCATCAGTGAAAATAGTGGG
>JAQPPZ010009186.1:0-19941 GCA_028583015.1 Wollemia nobilis
TATTTTTGAGGCTTTATATATACTTATACCTATATATTTTCTCATATCAACCAAGTGTAAAAGGAATTCTTCCGTCATATTTCCTTCATGGATGGTGTGTTTTTAGGGTGTGGATGAATTTTCATGTGTTCATTTAAACAATGCCCCCATCTCGATTCTAGAATTTCCTTCCATCACAAGCTTATCAATGCCCAACTAGACAATGAGATTATAATCTATTAGATTATGCCTACTCCCATGGGGCCAAGGTCATTCATGGATGCTCTATTGAAATTAAGTTTTACCATATGAGAATGAATGGTTTTCATAAAATGTGGTGTCCTTGGCCATCGCAGATGGAGTTTTCTTAGAGATTTGGATAGGGATGGATAGTTGAAGCCATATTTGAGGCTTTGTTGTAGTTGATGTAAAGTTGAATGATTAGTGGCCTTGAGAGAGGTTTAGATCTCTTCTACAATAAAAAAACATATCTTACTACAAACTTGTGATATGAATAGTTTATTTTTTAACAATATGATGGTTCCTCTATATATAGAGGTCTCAAATAAAGATTATCAAAATAATGGCCTAAAGGATATGTGCTTCTTATGATGGATGGGTCAATATTTTAATAGCTACTGGATGGTTATGGGTCACTCCCAACTCAAAGAATTTTTAAAATGTAGCTCTACACTTTGAGGTTCAAATTATTATTGATTAAGAGGTGGTGTATGGTCTCTATATAATTCTTATAAAGAATACACTATGGTGGCCCTTTTCAACCCCTCATTTATAAATTATCACAAGTGATAATATTATCTTTGCTTACCAATCATGAGAAAGCATTTGCCTTAGGAAAGCCATGTTTGAACAAAATCCATCAAGAAAGGCCAACATTAGAGAAATAAAATGAACAAAAAAATTTATATCCTTACTTCACCTTATATTTTTTAGTAAGATCAACTACCCATTTTAGAGTGTCTTCTCTTCTAAGCATACTCATTATTTTGGTCTACACATGTTTTTCTAAGATCATTTTTTTGACTTTTAGTGACCTCTCCTAACCTATAGATAGGAATCCATATTCTTTGTAAAAATCCATCTTTAGTTAACGTATACTAATAGCAACACATTTTTTTATCTTATTATCTTTTAGGCTCTACACATATAATAACCCAAATGTAGATATGTCAATTATATTTGTTTAATTATCTTGGGTCCTTACATTAAATAAATCTACATAAAATATTATAGATTTTTTTTTTCATTAATTAAAGTAATACGGGTTCTACAACATCCTACTCTTAAATACAAAAATAAAAAATTTAAAAATAGTTTATATTAATTGAAAGTGCAAAGAAAGGTAGCTACACAACTCTCAGTAAATAAGGAAAGTTGAAATAATACTTTTAAAAAATATTGTGGACCAAGCTCTTTGTTTTATATTCTTATAGATTACATAACAAATTAATAATTATGTCTATGATATAATCATATTCTTCATCAAATCTTAAAGATTTCCTTGTAGACTAGTGATAACAAGCTTCTACAAAATTTGGACTTGTTGGTCTTATGATTCCCATATTTTAGAATATTGGATTATTTTAATAACAACATTTTACATAGAAATTTCAAAAGAGTTACATATTGGGTAGAAAGCAAGGAAAAAAAATATTAAAAAAAAGGACAAATATCTAAGAATAGTTTACAGATTGTTTCAAAAGAAAAAACATGGAACAACAAAATTAATGGATCATATGTAATTCATTCAAAATGGAAGCAAAAAGTATATTTCTTATGATTCTTGAACAATGCATAATTTTTTTTGAATATGCTAATAATGATAGAGAATTATATTTCAATACAATGGTGACATTCAAGGCATCAAGACAAGTTGTAAAATAAAAAATATGTTTTTTTGTTCTTATAAGAAGTCATACAAAATATAGAAGACCAAACTACACTCGTAGGTGTAAACAATGCAATAAATATAGGCATAGAGTTGAAGATTATTTAGATCTTATTCATTGTAGAAATTATAGGAGTCAACCATTCCCACAAAACTTGTTGGTACAAAGCAAATAGTATTTTTGAATGGAGTACTATAAAATACATTTTAATAATGGCATTACTTGAAATTTTCAAATAGATTATCATGAAAGCTACTATGGAAATAATCAAAATCATGACAAATATAGGTTTAGTACCAACAACATAATTAAAAGATAAATACAAAATGAAGAGGAAATGTAAATATTGAAGACAAAAAGTCTTCACACCAAATAATTTAATACAAGGGGGGTGTTGAGGTATTACATTATTTGGTACCATTGAGTACCATTAAATACCATGGAGTACTGTAACAAATTTTTAGATTAGGAAGTGTGTATGTTAAAAATATGTGTCAAGATATAAAGGGTTTTGTGTGTTATATGTAATTATTTGTGGAAGGTGTTGTTAGAATATATTATATTATTTGGTACATACTAATGTACCACCTTGAGTATATATTTATATTAGGAGTGTACCTATATTAGGATTTAAGTATTTACTTTATCCAATATAATAAATGCGCAAGTGTTAGAATGTGCAAAGTACTTTATGATGTAAATGTGCATGTTGTCCATGTATACATGAGTCATTAGAATAGGAATATGAAGAGTCTTAGGAATATGGAAGACCAAGAGTCACATCCCATTATATATCGGCCATTGTAGTAGAATATAGGAGGATGGAGAAGAAGATGATTTAAAGTGCATTGCTCATAGCATGTATTAGTAGACATTGATTCTATAGCATTTTTATATGAAGATCATATTTTTGTGAGCTTTCATTAATGGTAGTTTTATAAGTTATTACAAAAATTTCTCATGAGTTTTACATGCTTAGTATATTGTCATTATCATATATTTAATATTACATGCTTATTTTATATCTCATGGTTGATTTTCCATTAAGTATCTAGCATCAAAAGCTATCAATAGTATCAGAGCTACAAGGGAGACTGATAGGAGATAGGGAGAGTCACATGAGATATTGAGAGGAGATAGGAAATCTCATTTTCAGATTTTTTGAATTTTTTTTGGCTAGATACTTTCCACATGGTTACAAGAAAAATCATTAAGACTAGGACTTAGCATACATATCTTTCAACTAGATTGAAAGATAACTAGTGAAGTTTATTGATTTTTAGAGATCTAGTAATTTAGATGCATTTGTTTACTACTATATTAGATTTAATGTAGGAGATTATATTTTGAGTTGCAGCAATAGAAAACTCATTAAATATTTAATCTTGAGAAGGGAGAAAGAGTCCAAAAGAGCCCTATTGAAGATAAAAGAAAGAGGAGGCTCAAGAGAGAAGTCCCCATAGAATATTGGAGATTGTATATTAAGAAGATCCAAGAAGGAGGTCCCTATAGAATATTTAATATTTTTTATTGATAAGGATAAGACCCAAGAGAAGAGGTCTCAAATGAACTTGGAAGGAGAACCAAGAAAAAGGCTAGAAAAGCTCTATTGAAGAAATTGAAGAAGTGGCTATTGGAGAAGAGTTGAAGAAACCTCAAGGTAGAAGATTGCAAGAAAGGAGAAGATCCTGAAAATAATAATTTGAGATAATTGTTACCATATTATAATAAGCCCAAAATGAAAAATAATTTGGCAAGAAGTTTGTAAAATTTTGAAAAGGATTCTTGAAGATCTCAAGATATTCAGATTCTTGAGTAAGATACTAGTGATAGAGATAATATTATAAGATACATTACAACAAGAGGTAAAGAGGAGAAAGAAGATAGAAGAGACCACCAATTTGAGAAATTTAAAGACTTCCATTAAAATATTAATGGTTTATTTACGAAGGAGAAGATTATTGGTTTTTACAGTAGGAGTTGAAGAGTCATAGGACAAAAAATTGAAGGTGACATAAAGCTATGATTTGGAGAAGATTTGTGTAGATTTTGATGTGCCCTTGAACAAAAAATTAAAGGACAACTTGACAACAAAAAGAGGCAACAATTTGGATAAATTGAATGCTATTTTTGGACAACAAGATAAAGGAGAAGAAATTCAAATTTGAGGAGCATTAGAAGGAGAAAAGAGAGCTACAAATTAGAGAATTCATAGTACATTTGGATAGAAAATCAAAGAAGGAATTAAATGCATTAGAAGTTGCAAAATAGTAGAGTTTTTGGATAGCTAGAGGGTAGCATTTGAGTAGCAATTCAAGAGAACAAATTTGAAAGAGAATTGAAGCCACAAAAATCAAATTAGTGGACAACATTTGAAGACTATATTATTGAAAATTGAAAGGTATAAGGAACACAACCTAGAGTTGTTTGAAAGTTGTAAAACTATGCTGGAATTAGTCTCTTGCTTAAATTAATGAGACATACATAATCCAACATAAAAGTCTTGAAAATAGAGAACCTCATCAGACTTGAAATTGCATCAAAATTATCTTTAGCTTTCTATTGTTAAATAGGGAGAAGTAAAGTAAAGAATAGAAGTTAAACATTATGGAGACAAAAGAGACTCAACTCAAAATAAACTTTGAAAGCTAAGTATTTTATCAATACCATATTATATTAAAAAATTAGGGAGATATAAGGTAGTCTACAAGGTAGTTTACAAAATTTGAGAATTGACAAGATATTATCAAATTTGACCTATATTCAAAAGTAGGGAATCATAAGGAAGTCAACCTCAAAGATTTAGAGATTTTAAAAATTCTATAGAATTGTTATTTTAAACTAAAGGGTTGCAAGAGAGTTTATTTTAGAAAAGGAAACTATGGAAAATATTATTAAGTATATAGGATTAGGGAAATCAAAATGGTTTAGAGATATACTTGATTCTAGAGATAATAATATGAAAATGTGATTAAAAGAGAAGAACCAATTTGGGTTAGAAAGACTTTTGAGAATTCAAAAGCTAATAGTTTGGCTAAAGAATATTCTATAGAGACATCTTCCAACAACATGATTAATGGAAATATTGAGAATAAATTCAAAAACTATTCTCAAAAGGTAGCAAAGAATATTTATTAGAAATATGTCCTACATATTTATAAAATAAGTAAAGATAGAATAACTTCAGTTGTACACAAATGGTTTTACTATTTTATCAAGGAAATGGATGAACTTGGATTTTCAAAGATAAGTACAAAAGAAGCAGAGAAATATTCACAATGCACTTATTGCAATAGGACTAGTCATGAGAAAGCAAATTATTGGAGTCTCCATCCATGAGAAATTTTGATTTATGGATGTAATAGGGAATTTTTTGGTGTGCAATATATGTGCTATTTTTGAATGTAATTTTGTGCGAGTGATTCTATGATATTGAAAACCTAGACCAATGAAATATTGTTAGAATATTATTATTGTTATAATGTGCACTATGCCTATAATTGACAGGTTGACATTTGTCTTCTATCACTTGTCCTTGTCTTCAGTTTGAGTTGGAGTGGTGTCTTCTGAAAGACACTTGGAGTGGAGCTTATGACACTTGTCATATCTCCCTCCTAAGATTGATGCTTATATATTGTAAGATAACTTGTAAATAAAGTGTGCCTTATTTTTTCAATACCAACATTTGGTATCAGAGCGATGAGATCCACCTGAGGGACCTTAGGGTTAAGGAGTATGGTTTATGGAGTTAGGGAGTATGCTCTCCACTCATTGAGTGGATCAGAAACTAGAAACTCCATAGAGGAAAATCCTCGCCATCCGAGGACATGCCTCTTTCTAGATTTCCATTGAGGTTTAGTATTTCAATCTATTTTTCTAAGATTTTTATTTTATTTCTGGTTTTAATCTTTACTAACCAGTTTGGGGGTGAGAAATTTGAACCTGTGCCAAATATGAAAGATCTGCCACAATCTCCGTCACTAGATTTCCATCTGAAATCTTCCTAGCAGCGTAACAACATGGAGATTACCACCTTATGTCAAGAATAGTGAGCTTCAAGACTTCATTTTTGGAGAAGACGTTGTGAGGCCATTATAGTACTGGTAGTGTTGTTCGATGATTGCAGACACTACGGGTTCACAGATGTAAAAGAGGTGATCACTGATAGATTCAGTTGATAGATCTAGAGAAAACCAATGCCAAGGTGAACACTGTGCCATGTGAGTGAAAAATGTCGAATGATGGAGGTTGTTGTTGCATCATGTGCTCGAGTCTACAATTTCCATTGAGGTGAGGCCACCAATGATGGAGAATCCATGAAGCACTGAAGACGTGCATTAGTAGCTGCTCCTCTACGTCAAGAATTATTTCGGTTATCGACCACAATTTTTTTTTTTGGTTGCTGACCTGGATCTATGATGATGCATGACAAGGATAACCACTGCATCTTGTGTAGCTTATGTGTGGTATCATAAGTAAATAATCGACACACTTTATTCTCCACAAAACTAAGAAATCTATCAAAATGAAGCGGCGATGAAGTTAAATTCCTATGCGTGTGGATTACCTTGCATCTTTCCATCTACCTGTTGGAGCGCACCAAGGTGACCATCATAAATCATCATTAATCATTTGTCTTCATCTGCTTTAATTTTTTGGGAGGTGATATGTGTCGAGAATGGGATATGTGCGAGTAAGATCCACTCCAGAGAGAATATGATGCTCTTTCATCAAGAGTAAGTTTTATGGCTTGATTTGTCCCCTACGAGTACCTGTATACTGCTGTAGTTGTGTCCAAGAATGGTGTTTCCAATCATCTTGAAAGCACGAGATTTCGGGCAGAGGGAGCACTAATTATGCAACATAAGACGAAATGTAACGCTTTAATCCTATGCACAAAAACGAAGAAAGGAGACAATTTGAAAATGAAAGAAAAGATGTAAAGAAATCACAGCCCTCTTTATTCAAATATCTTATCCTCGGTTACATAGACGTCTCCTCCCTTTTTGGGGGCTAGGAGCGTTAAATTCGTATTTGTTACAATATGTGACTTAGTCTTCCTCTTTCCGCGTGCCCACGTTTGAATGGACGGGCCAAGACGATGCCGCCGCTTACGCTGATGAGTCCTTACCTCTGCCGCTCCTCCCCGCGAACAAAGAAACAACGAATATGTCGTAGCACCTGCCGCAAGTGAAAAGTGTTTGTTCTTCTAAAATCATCAAAAGATGCATGCAAACATTTATCTAAAACAAGGAACAAAATGATTCTAAACAGCCTGAAAACTTGCCAGAAGATAGAAAATGTTACCAACAGGCCATTGCCACTGAGACAAGCTGACCAATCTGCCTTCAACTGGAATTCGTCCCTCGGGTGGGACGATTTTCGATCGCAATTCGTCCCCGGGTGGGACGAATTCTTCCCGTGTTGAAGAAGCCGACCCGTCGCTGCTCCAATGTCGATTCCCGAGACCCGCAAAATGCCCGCAAACAAGGGGGTTATGTAATTGGGGCCATTTTGGGACGACCCGCATGGTCGGATTCTCCCAATTTGGCCTCTACCCTCGGGAATTTGATCTCGCCACCCGCAAGTCGCTGAAACAACAAAGCGACACAAAACATACTAGAATCCGACCAAAAGTTACGAAATTGCAGCTGTGAGTTAACCAAACATAATAACACAAAATGCAACCTGAAAAAGTAATCTAGAATGCTCTAAAACCTAGAAAGTGCGGGGGTGCCCAAGTGGGCCTCCCACCGTTGGCACTTGATTCCGGCGCCAATCCACTAGGGATGGGCCCAAAACCTCTTAGGATTGGGGGGTCGGCGAATTGGTTGGTTCAGGTGTGTCCATGTGTTTGATTTGGGTCAGGTTCAAGCTTCCAAAAGCCACCCAACAACCTCCCTTGCAAAAGAGATTGGTGGATGTGGGAAGGTGAACCAAAAGGGATGCAAGTGGGTCTTCAACTCGGCAGCACTTCGCTGCTTGAAAACTCCTTCAACCTCGTATATTTTGGGTGAGAAAAGTCCCACCTTTTATAGACCCATGGGGTCTCTTTTGGGAGGGAAGCACAAATGCCATGTGTTGGTCATAGGCGCCATGTGGCGCCTTGTCTTCCCATGAGGGAGGGGAGTCCTCCGTTGACTTGGGCTTTGATAAATGCCTTTTGTGACAGCTCTCTAACGGCCCCTCTCGTCCACCTACACACGCGTGCAAGGCAGGAGTCATCAACCGACCGTTCTCGGGCTGCCACTTGGCGCCATTTGTCTTTTTGCCCGTTAAGCTTAGGAATTCGTCCCACCCAGGGACGGATTCAGAATTCGTCCCGGGGTGGGACGGATTCTATTTTGAATTCGTCCCCGGGTGAGACGAATACTCGGGCAAAGTGTCCAAGTGTGCCAAATTGCTTCTTGACCTTACAAAATTGCTATGAAAGTGGTTAAGACCACTCGTTTAACCTCTCGAGGGCTGCCCCGGGGGCCGTGTTTGTCAAAGCGATCGTTGTTTGCAGTCACATAATCGGATTGGTGCTGTTTTGGTGTCTACAGATGCCCCTTTTTGGGAAGCGCTGCGGGTGACGCAAGGGCCGAGCAAAAATAGATAACCAAAGCACTAATGATTAGGGTTTCTTGGTAACCTAACCAACTTTTGATGCCCCAAGTATGGAAAGGGCATGCATTCTTGAATCCTTGCTTCTGACGAGCTAAGGAATTTGATTTCAAGTATTAACCTATTTTGTTGAGGTGTGACTTGAACTTAGACATTGATCACCATGAACAGCAAAGGGCATTTTTATCCTCGGGGGGAACCTTGTGTTCATGATTCACGAAATGCCAAGTGTTTGATTGATTTGATTGTTGCTTGTTTATTGCCCCAAGCAGGAGCGTGATTGTCTTTGTCAATGATTCTTTGAATGCATGTCATTTTCCTTAATTGGGTGTGTGATTGTTGGTTGGTGACTAAGTGTGACTACCCCCTCAAGCGACGAATCGATGAGGGAATGACCTTCGTGAGAGAAGCGACGAGTCGCTTGACCCAAGATGACTTGTGCAAGGGTGCCTTTAAAGGGTTTACCGTTAAGCGTGTGCAATTTTTCCAACATTTGGACCTATTTTTGGTGGGTGTTAACCCTTTTGGTGATGCCGTAATGAGGTGAAATCATCGAAAACCTAACTTCCCGTGGAGCGGTCCGGCTATGTTAGCCTTCTTGGGGAAGTAGGAGAGAGATAATTTGAACCTCGCCATCGATTTTCTTTGCTCAGAGGTTAAGTGCAAGAGCACTTATGTCCGGCAATGTTTTTTGCCGTTTGTTTTTGTTGAATTTTGTACTGTTTTTGAGTGGGCTTTGACCCTTTTGTGATGTCGTTTGGGGATGAAATTGTCTAAAATCCGTCTTCCCGTGGAGCGGTCCGGCTATGGTAGCCTTCTTAGGGAGTATGATAGTGACAATTTGTGACTCCAATGTCGATTTTGTATGCCCTTGTTGTCAGTGCAGTAGCAATCCCGTCGGGCAATTTTATTGTCCTGTTTTTAGTGCATTTTTAGTCATTTTTTGATTTTTTTTTGTGCTGGCCTGAATTCGTCCCTAGGTGGGACGAATTCCAGCTGGAGAATTCGTCCCTGGGTGGGACGAGCGCTAATCAGAGCGCTCGTCCCAGTCAAGGACGAATTCCAATGCAAAAGGCCTATTTAATGGCCAAAACTTGATTTTGGGCTCATTTGTGTCATTTTTTTCTTGCGATTTTGGAGCTCGGGGAGGAGGAGGTAATTCGCGAGGCGAAGCGCTCGCCGGAATTCTCTCTCGCTATCATGAGTGCACACACTGGTTCGAGCGGCGGAGCCGAGGCGAAACCTGTAAGTGTCCCTAGAGTTTATTTTGCTTTTATTTAATGCATTGTTTTTGTGTTGACGCTTTTCAAAACTTTAAGATTTTTTGTGATGTTTTTGTTTAACAGTTAAGGTTAGAAACCCTAGAACTAAAAATTTGATCTGTTATATTTTTTTTTTTTTTTGTTTGTGTTGATTTTTTTTTTTGCTTTGCAGGTTGTTAGGAGCCGGTACCGTGTACCCGCTGCATTTACTGAGGCGCGGTTGGCATTGACCGATGATGACTGGGAATGGCTTGATGCCCTTGGGCTCAAGCAGGTGGCTCGACTGGAGCTCTGTGGTTTCGGATCAGGCCTATCTGACGGCCCTGATCAAGCTTTGGGATCCGCGGACCAATACTTTCCATCTCCCGACAGGGGAGATGACCGTGACTCTTGAGGACGTCTATCGGTTGCTTCGGATTTCGATAGATGGTCTGCCTATTAGGACATCGCCGTTTGATCAACGGATTGCTATACTTACGAGATGTTTTGGGCATGGGGGGCAGCCGGGTGTAGCAAACCCAATGGAGACAACCGAGGTGGATTGCCAGGCTGGCGGGATTTTGGTTAGCTGGTGGCAGGAGAGGGGGTGTTAGGAGTGAGGCACGCATTCTTGATGGGCCTCATTTCTAACATTCTTCTCCCCGATTCGTCAGCGCGAGGTTCCCGTGGAACCCGCCGGATTTGGTGTGGCAGCTGGCAGTAGTGCCCGATAGAGGCACCGTTGATTCCGAGATGGGGACAGACTTTGTTGGCACAGCTCTACGGGGAGTCAGTACGGGGTCCGCCGTCGACAGCGGAAGGGTGTCGCTTGTAGCTTTTTGTTGCAGATGTCGGGGTTGGCAAAGCACATAGCCGTTGAGAGGCCTACCGGGTTACCGTGGATGACTCGGGCGGCGATGGAGGATGAGGAGATTGGTTATGCAGTTTTGTGGCGGCGGTCTGCGGAGCAGGGGTAGATTCGGCGATGGGCAGGTGCCGTTGAGCACTACACTGATGCCTTTTCTCGGCTCACTCCAGGGGAGGTGTTTTGGCATCCCTATCGGGACCGGTCCGACCCGGCCCGAGGCCGGAGAGTGGCTCCGACGGGTACGCAGGGAGCGGTGGTTGACTGGGCGGCACGGGACGGAGCATGAGTTCTTTCCGTACCGCCGGGTTACACGACAGTTTGGGGTGCACCAGGGGTTGCCTGGTGAGCCCGTGGTCTATCGACGACGGGGAGATGAGAGGGATCTGGAGCCACCGGTCACCGCGCCATTGGGCGAGGAGTCAGATGCGGTGATTGAGGTCCCGGATGTGGATGACATCGGGACTACCACCGAGTATGACTCGTGGTGGGTACTGCGGCGCTGGAGAGGAGAGGGGCCACCGGGAGGCGCGGAGGCGGCAAGTGGGAGGATGCCGAGGCAGCAGGGGGTGATTGGGGGGTCCGTTGGATGATGCGGACATGGTGGATGTGGGAGATGAGGATGTGGACTTGGGTGTTCCGGAGCAGCCGGACATGCAGGATGTGGAGGAGTAGTGGGAGCCTGAGCAGGCTACTGTCCCCGCGAGTCCTATGCGTCCGGCAGATACAGAGGAGGTGGGCCCGATGTAGGCATTGAGATTGCGCGACTGACAGAGCTGCTACGGATGCGGGATCTGGAGTTGGGGGATGCGAGGCGGGAGCTGGGGGATGCACGGCAGGAGAGGGATCTTCTGCGGGCTCAGTTGGCAGAGCGGGATAGAGTTTTGGCGCAGCGCGATGATGCATTGTCTATCTATCATCGACGAGAGGCAGAGTGGTGTCTGTACCGGATAGACTTGGAGAGGGAGGTCATCCGCCTTGGTGGGCGGCTACCTGAGCCTTCGGTCGGTGGATCTTCGCGACGGACAAGGGATAGTCCTGACTGAGCAGCCAGCATCATCTCGTCGCAGGCGGTTAGGATGAGGGGGGTGGTAGCGAGCATGATGCGGGGGCTAGTAGTAGCCGCCCCGCAGGGTCCCGTAGGACCCACACCACGGGGGTAGTTCCCGTCGCACCGATCCTGCGTGATCATGGTGGTCGACGCCTTAGGTTGGGTTTTTGGATATGATTGCGGGGTCTGAGGACCGGTTTTGTAGCCTGCGGGCATCTTTTTGACGATATATATATATATATACCGGTTTTATTTTTGGTTTTGTACATGTGATGATGTGATTTTTGTTATGCATGTTTATATTTATTTTGATGAATGCAGATGTTATGATGAATGTAAATGTTTTTGATATCTATGTGATATGCGAGGTGAAATGGATGAATGACATTTGTGATGATTGCACTATAGGTCGTTTAAGAAGCTCTTTATTTACATGGTTTTTTTTTTTTTTTGTATTTTTTCGATGGTATCATAAGGATGATAAGTAGCGCAGATGGTTTTGGAATGAATGTAAGGTTTTCTCGAGATTCACTCGCTTTTAACTCACCATCCATGACTCTACTTTATCTTACAAGACTTTTTGACCAAGGTATGAATCGGACTTGTTTTTGACCCAGCTTATTTCATATCCCCGTGTGTGCAATTGAGTTCATTTAGTGGTATTTGTTAGGATACCGCCAGTGCCAGATGGGCTTTCAACCGAACCTGTACCGAGGATCACCTAATTAGCTCCATGAATTCCTTTGTTGTATGTACTAAGATTAATCTGCGGTGTAATCCAGGATGCCATAAGCTAGCTCATCCACATGCAAATATTGATCTCTACGCAAGTTAATGTGACAGATATATCGTCATGCGGGAGGTTTACTTTTGTTACCCATTGGCTATCAACCAAATTGGTACCGAAGCTTGCCTTATGACCTATAGAATGCCGAGAGTTCCAGGGATTCAAGGTCAACTCCCTTCTTTTCTTCAATTGTATTGGGATACTTGCTCATTGTAGTGATGAGATCACCGTTTATTTTGATTTGTTTTTCTTTCGAGCAAGGGATTGGGGATATGGAGTGACGAAAATCACCGTTGTTTGTGCCTTTTGATGTGTGCACCGTATTTTGTCAAATTTTGGAGTTTTGACATTTTGCAATTTTTTTATGTTTTGCAACCGTTGAGAACTTTAGGGATTCTTAGGGAATTGGGTAGGGAGGATGCTTGTCCTTTTGCCAACTCTCAGCATTCTAGGGGTCATTCGCACAGTGGGGATGAGCAAGATAACCGTTTCGCTTATGGTGACCTAGATTATTTTGCAGTGTTTCGTCTTTCGTTCACACAATTTGGGAATTTTAGTGTTTTGATTTGTGTTGGGATGTTACGTAACAAGGTGTATTTCAAGTATGACTCTACCTTCGTAAAATCTGCTCGACTTGATACACTACATGGCTAAAGAGGAAAATGATGACCGAATCACCGAAACTCTTGGTACATTCCCTGCACCACCGACCGTAGTGTGGTAAAAGTTATGCTTGGTGTTTTTGTTGTTTTTGTAACATTAGACAATGCGGAACAAGGTGGACTATCGGAGCTATTGCAGCTTATGGTGCCTTTGACCTGTATGACTACAAATATGCAATGTATGGATGCAATGCTTAATGCAACTATGTATTTTTGTAATTTTGATGGATTGTTTTTGGTGAAGGTGAAGATGAGGTGCGAGAATATGAATTTTTTGATGAATTTGAGTATGCCTAGAATTGAGATGCAAATCTTTGTTGTTTTTGATGATTTTTGTTGTTTTGTTTTTTTGAATTTCTTGATTTTTTTTTGACCAAGCGATTGCGATAATCGTTGGAGCTTTTTGGGTTGACCAAGAGATTGCGATAATCCTTGGAGCTTTTTGTATTGACCAAGAGATTGCGATAATCCTTGGAGCTTTTTGGTTGACCAAGAGATTGCGATAATCCTTGGAGCTTTTTGGTTGACCAAGAGATTGCGATAATCCTTGGAGCTTTTTGGTTGACCAAGAGATTGCGATAATCCTTGGAGCTTTTTGGTTGACCAAGAGATTGCGATAATCCTTGGAGCTTTTTGGGTTGACCAAGAGATTGCGATAATCCTTGGAGCTTTTTGGGTTGACCAAGAGATTGCGATAATCCTTGGAGCTTTTTGGGTGACCAAGAGATTGCGATAATCCTTGGAGCTTTTTGGGTGACCAAGAGATTGCGATAATCCTTGGAGCTTTTTGGGTGACCAAGAGATTGCGATAATCCTTGGAGTTTTTTTTTTTTTTTTTGGGATATGGCTTTCTTAGATATGAAATGGTCGCAAATGACTGATATTCAAGGGTTCTGTTTCCTTGATACCGTCAAGAGAAGCTAGCTGGTACGTCCCGGGTCCTATTTTACTATCAATGACATAAGGACCTAACCAATTTGCCATGAATTTGTCCCTCATATGGGACGGCAAATTAGAGTTTTGTTGGTTTTCCTTCGGAACCAAATCACCAACCCGAAAGTCTCTTAGGTGAACTTTCATGTTGTAAGCTTTCTTAAGCCGCTCTTGATAGATACGTAAGTGCTCGAGAGCATTAACGCGTCGTTCGTCAAGCAACGTAAGTTGGTCTAATCGGGCCTCGCCGCGCAGTGTTATCATCGATGAACTCCCGCATTGATATGCGCAGGGAAGGAATTTCCAACTCGAGAGGCATTACTGCCTCTGAGCCATACACCAGTGAAAACGGAGTTGCCCCAGTGGGCGTCCGAATGCTAGTGCGATAAGCCCAAAGGGCAAGTGGGATTTGTATGTGCCAATCCTTATGACTGTCTGCGACGGTCTTTTTAAGGATGGCGACTAGCATTTTGTTTGACGCCTCGCTTGCCCATTTGCTTGCGGATAATAGGGTGTTGAAAAGCTGTGCTGAATTTTGTACTTTGTGGTTAAAGCACGCACGTCTTTGTTCTTGAATGATGGCCCATTATCCGAGATTATTTTGGATGGAATACCAAAACGACATATGATGTAATGCAAAATGAACTCCGCAATGCGGGGTCCTGTCGTAGAGGTTAACGGAATTGCTTCCACCCATTTGGTAAAATATTCTGTGGCCGTTATGATAAACGTGTGACGGCCTGACGATGCAGGGGAGATCTTTTCGATTAGATCGAGGCCCCACAGCGAAAATGGCCAAGCAGACTGGACCGTCCGTAGGGCCCGGGAAGGTGCGTGCATTAAATTGGCATGATGTTGACATTTCACGCACCTCTTGACATACGCGCAACAATCTCGCTCTAAAGATGGCCAATAATAGCCCATGCGAAGAATGCGCTTTGCAATGGCCATACCACTAAAGTGGCCACCACATGTACCGTCATGCGCTTGGGCGACAGCCCAAGTGGACTCTTGCTGGTCCAAACAACGAAGAAGAATTCCGTCATAGCTTCGACGATACAAAATGTCTCCTATCAAGACATATTTTGCCGCTTTCTGTTTGAATGTTCGTTTTGCGGCGTGCGTCAATCCAAAGGGAAGATTACCTAACTTGAGGTAGTCTCTTATGGGTAAATACCAGCCTCGTTTATCGGATACCTCGACAGTATGAACAACCAATCCCTTTTGAAGTTCTTCCCTAACAAATGCTGATTGGGATAGAACTTGTAAGAATAGCGTTGTGTTGCTATTAATGGGAGTGGGGGAAAACAAAGACCCCCAGCTTGGCACGTTTCAAACAGTCTCGGATTCGAAAGAACTTATCCGAAGATGGTTCGATCTCGGATCATGTGGACTCCCCGGCGTCAAGTCCGAGCTTGCGCGCTCCATCGCGGGTTGCGATAAGGTTTTGACCTGAATGGTTGTTATATCACCGGAAAGGTCTTGCGGGATTAGTGACCCCAAGGAGGCCATTGTGTCCGCAAAATGATTCGATGATCGAGGGAGTGCCTCGATGTCATACCACTCAAGTTTTGCCAAGAATTTGTCCACGAGGGCTTTATAGGCCTTTAGAACTAGGGCATTTGCATTGATATACCCCTTTGACTTGATTGACGATTAACAGCGAATCGCCAAAGATGTTCAATCTTTTGATGTTCATGGCGATTGCTGTCTCAAGACCTAGGAGCAAGGCTTCATATTCTCGCATTGTTGTTGGTGCACTGGAAGTTTAATTTAAATGACAGGGGCATTGGAGCGCCCTGCGGTGTGAAGAATACAATTCCCGTGCCACCACCTTGCTCGCATTTAGAACCATCAAAAAATAAGGTTATGTCGGCCTGAGACTCGTGCTCATCGTAATCTGGCGATTCTCGAGACATGGAAGACCCCATCATCGGGTAGTTCTATGACCAGAGGCTGATCGTCTTCAAGAGGAGCCTCCGCTAGTTGATCGGCTATGACTTGTCCTTTTATAGATTTTTGCCCAATAAACTCAATGTCAAATTCCGTCAACAACATGATCCATTTCGCCGTGCGACTACTATGATAAGTACGACTCATCATGTATCGCAATGGATTCTCCTTAGACACAACATACGTAGTGTTGCTCAAGCATGTAGTGGCGTAGCCTCTTGGTAGCAAACACCACCGCCAAGCGCAGTTTCTCAACGTATGCATAGTTAAGTTCGTAATCGACCAGTGGTGCGGCTAAGATAGTAAGTAGCCTCGTTCTTTGTGAAGTTCATTCTTCCGGGCTAGCATTGCGCCTAGTGCCACCTCGCAGCCGAGATGTATAAGTAGAACGGCACACCTGGTCTAGGTGGTGCCAATACCGGCGGCGAAGCCAAGTACTGTTTGATTTCGTCAAAGGTCGACTGGCACTCGTCATCCCAATGAAATGTGACCCCCTTGTGCAATAATTTGTTCATGGGTCGGCATTTGTCAGATAATTGCGCTATGAAGCGTTTAATCGACGCGACCTTT
This sequence comes from Wollemia nobilis, assembly GCA_028583015.1. Lineage (NCBI taxonomy): Eukaryota > Viridiplantae > Streptophyta > Pinopsida > Araucariales > Araucariaceae > Wollemia > Wollemia nobilis. The sequence continues at coordinate 16,558 of JAQPPZ010009186.1, forward strand.
CCTTGCAGACTTCTGAGCCGCTTGATAGTGGTTGGGGGAGCCATTTCAAGGATTGCCTTGACTTTGTTTGGGTCCACTTCGATGCCTCTCTTTGAGACTATAAAACCCAAGAGTTTTCCGGATGTGACGCCGAACACGCACTTCTTGGGATTCAGTCTGACCTTATGCTCTATGAGGCGATCGAGAATCTTGCTTAAGTCACCGAGATGATCTGAGCGCAAGAGAGACTTGGCTAACAAATCATCCATGTAATCTTCCAAAGTTTTGTGCATGTAATCATGGAAGATATACGTCATAGCACGTTGGTATGTAGCGCCAACGTTTTTAAGGCCAAAAGGCATGACCTTATAGCAAAATGTCCCCCAAGGCGTTGTGAATGCCGTTTTGAGTTGGTCTTCAGGATTGATACGAATTTGATTGTATCCTGAGAAACCGTCCATTAGGGAGAGCATTTCGTGACCTCGTCGTAGCGTCTACCAATGCGTCGATGCTTGGCAAGGGGAAATCATCCTTAGGACTCGCTTTGTTTAGGTCTCGAAAGTCGGTGCATATGCGAATCCTCCCGTCGGGCTTCTTGACGGGAACCATGTTGGACAACCATGGCGGATAATCCACGCAGATGACAAATTGTGCATCCAACAGCTTTTGCAATTCGTCTTTGACCATCAAGGCCACAGTTGGGTGCATCTTTCTTAGTTTTTGCTTTACAGTGCTTGATTTTCGGATCAAGCGTTAAATTGTGCATGACTAGCCGCGGGTCTAGCCCCGGCATATCTTTGTACGACCATGCAAAAACTTCCTTCTTCTCTTTGAGAAGGGCAATATATTCGGCTTGCTCTTCGGGGGAAAGGCTTACCCCCAACCTTGAGAATCCATGGATTCATTGGATCCGTGCCGATGTCCACGTCGCTCGTCTCCTCGACCGACATGTGGGATCCGTCCTCCAACTGATGTGGAGTTGGGATTAAATGGATATCATCACCTGAGTTAAGATCTGCGTTTGGAACCTCGGGTCCCTCTTCAGCTTGAAAAATATCCTGAGTTGTCCTTGGGGTAAAATGAAGCATTTCACCGAAAGGCCAGTACTCTGATGGTGACAATGGTGAATTGACGCGATCCCAGTCGATGGCATCCATGTCTAGATGCAATGACCGTGATGGATCGGTCGGATTGCGGATGGGTGCGGTCAAATCAATGGAGATCATGTGGATGGAATGAATTTGGTCTCCATAACCGCGGGTGTGATGACTTGATTCTTTTAGATGTTCCCTATACTCGGATCCGGCTCTACGGGAACGGGCACGAATGGATCCTCTCTAGGTGCAAATTCATCTCTATGTGTGAAAAGGAAGGCGGGGTCTTCCCTCGGCACTGCTGTCATGATGGGATCTCGATGTGGACGATGCTCATCTTGAATTTGGAGCCATAGGTCTAACACTTGGTCCCACCTTGTAGGGTCTACGTGCCATTCATGTCCTAACAATATACCCATCTGTCCCATTAGATCTTCATGAGTTAGAGCACGGTGATTTTGTCGCGCATGTCTGAGATAGATCATCTCAGTCTCATCTTCTGAATCACTTTCATAGATCCAAAATTGTTCATTCTCTTCAGCATCTGTTGCTTGCGACGTTGAGGACTCTTCCTGTTCCAATGAATTAATCTGGTCCCATTGCGGTTGTTCCACTCTTAGTGGAGGGACCCGATTCTCTTGAGACTGTGTTATTTCATCTGGAACCTCTAAGGGGAACAGCTTTAGAAAGATGTCTGGCAGCCGTTGATGTTCTCTTTGAGGATTAATCTCTGAACTTTCGCCTCTCTCTAGCAAAGAAGAGGGATTACCGTTGCTGCCAGGGGTGTTTGTTGACCATGGGAGGTAGTCTCCCAATGTGTATTCTCGTATTTGGATTGGCATAAGGACCCAATGCCAATCCCCCTTGTTGCCTATTTCTAGGCCTTGCATATTTTCAACCAAGATGTCTAATGGCAGGGGATGGTTGAACCCTACCCCCGACTTGTCATATGGCATCCGATATCTTGGTTGGCAAAGGATCCGCATCCCTTGCTCATATCTCGCCTAGCCCGTATCCATGCCAATTGCATTGGCCGAGATATTTTAGGGCAAATTCTGGGTTTGACAGATAATTGATGTTTTCAACAAAAGGCTCTTCGTCTGCTTCCTTTTGTTGGCATGGTTCAAGACCATGATCAAAGCCCCCATACACAAAATTTGTCTAGTTCGGTGGGTAGCCTAGAGGGACGATTGTTCCAATGGGAAGGCGAGGTCTTCCCATGTCTTGTACCGACTCCAGTGTGGGGGTTGCCACAACATTTTGCACTAAGTATTCCCCTAGGCCTCGTACTCGCCATTTCAACAAGTGATTGTTGATGATTGGGTGGGAGGAAATGGTAGTCCTTCCTGAGTCCATTCCATGTTTGGTGGTTCAGGAATCTTGGTTTTCGTTGCGTTGGGCGCTTCCTCTGTTGTTATTGTTGAAATTGTGGGCAACCTTTCTTCTAAGGGCTTAACCTCTTCCATGATTTGTTTTCCCTTGTCCTTCTATTGGGCCATGATAGGTGGCGTTGATGATGAAGGAGCCGATGATGAAGTCTCACCCGGTCGGGATTTTGCCTTGTTGGCCACTAGTGGTGCCTGCGGTATTGGACCTTGTTTAGATGGATTTAATTGGAAATCCAAATGCGTTGAAGGGAGGGTCGATTGAGGTATGAATTGTACCGCATTGCAATACTTGAAGGGCTCTAAGTCCATTGGGACTACATGTATTTCTCCTTCATAAGCATACTTCAAGCACAGGTGGGCGATCGAAGGGACACATTTCATATCCCCGATCCAAGGCCGCCCTAGCAAGATATTATAAGCCATTTCACCTTCCAAAGACATGGCACAGTTGTAGGTATTGACTTTTGTCCTACCCGGATCGGCGTAACGACCGTGCCGACCGTCGAGCATATTGCATCATTAAAAGCTCGCAGTGTGTACGTGGAGGCTGTGATGTGAGAGGTCGGTAGCTTCAAATGCTTTAAGGCTGCAGTGGTTATGATGTTACCGGACGAGCCATGATCTATCAAGCACTCTCTTGTACGGAATCCCGTTGACCCATGCGATAACGTGCAGGGGTGGATCTGCCATGTCATTTGATATCGTTTTGACCTCATCTTCTCTGAATGTGATGACCGGCTCCGTACATTGTTTCACATGTCCCACGAAGGCGTTGAAAGAATTTGCCTCGTGGGGTTGTAATTCAATGGCTTTTAAAATGTCCATAAGAGCTTCTCTATGGGGAGCCGATTGTTGAATAAGCTCGTAGATGGACAGACCTAGCCGACGTGGTCCGCAAACTCTGCGTGAGTTTGGTTCGTATC
>JAQPPZ010009188.1:0-17001 GCA_028583015.1 Wollemia nobilis
GGCTCGGTCCCTCCCCCGCTCCCTCCCATGGCTCTGGTTTCCGCCGCCTCGGTTTCCAACCCAAGTCATCCCTCCCGAGGAGTGGTTGTTCTGCAGATGATCCCCAGGAGAGATCCTCTCCTCCACTATCCTGCGCCCTCCCAACCGCGGCTAGGGTTTCCTTGATTGTTTTTTGGATCTGAATTTCCTGTGTGATCCCTATTTGGTTTGGGATCCCTTCCCTTTTTCCCTCAGGCTTCCCCCTGGGGTTTTTAAAAGGATTCGCGTGGATCCGGTCCCTGCTGGCTTCTCAGCTGTGTGGAGGTACTGCTTAGGGTTTAAGGCTTCCCCATTTTTGTGAACTACAGTTTTATGCTTTGATTGGATTCTTGTATCCGCCGCCGGGATCCTCTATTTTCCCCTGCAGGTTCTTTGTAGTGAACCCTCTGTCACTTCCTTCATGGACCGGATCCTCTCTGTCGGTCACGTGGCTTCCCACAAGATGCTCTTGTTGAATCGAATGTTTTCCCAAGGATGGTTTCTCCATAGGGCGGATCCGCAGGCAACCATTGAAGCTTCCTGAGGCGGTATCCTTTATTTTCCGCTATTTACCGAATGGCGTGATTGCTGCTTTCTCGGCTAAGGTGGACTCCGTTGTGGTGTTTTGATCGCTTTCCATGGCAGATTTTATTGTAATGGTTTTTCTTTGCTTCCTCATTGCCGGGGATCTTTCTTGATGGTGGTTTTGGCTGTACTCCCCTGGCCGAGTGGGGATCTCCTATTTCTTTTTCTTTATTGTTTGTTTCCCCGCCAGAGGGTTTGTTTCATGTTCACTGCTACTACCGGACGGGACTGTTTGTGTTCAGCTCAAGGATTATGTCCTAGGTCGCATTGGTTATGTAGACCCAGTTTTGGGATCCTTGTTAAAACCCGCTATAAATGCAAACACATATTTATCAAAAAAAAAAAAATTATTAATTTCACAAAACTAAGAATAAAAAGTTTATATCAGTAAATGATAGTTCAACGAAAATATTTCAAATATTAATTGTACATATTACGTATGTCATCATATAAAAGTCTATATGATAAAAAATACTTTGAATAACATATTTATGTAACAGGATTTAATATATAAAAATATAAGTTTGAGTACTTAATAAAAATGGGATGACCGTTGTTCATCCAATCAAAAAGCTGAGAAGAAATCTGAGAAGAAATCCATGATGATCAGGTCTCTGGTTCCGTAATTTACGCTCTCATTTTGATTGATGTACCCATTCTCAGTTTCATTATTCGTTAATTCATCGTAATCGCTAAGCAACTAGTGTTTCACCTGATTACTGCTATGATGTGCCTAATCTTCGAGCATTCCCTTTTGTTCTATCCTTTGTTTGAAGGATGAAGTTCCTCATCGCTAGTCCATTGGGATCAAGCTCAAAGCATCCTCACATCCAAGACAAGATCTTTTAATGTTTTTCTCTTTCTTTGGTAGGCATGATCTAATTTTGTAGGTTTATTCTATTGAGTAATACTCTAAATAACATGGAACTATCCTCCCAAGAATATTTGAATAGCTAATTGATTTATTAGTGTACACTTGTCTCACAAAGTTTACAGGATTTTTTAGGCTTCTTACTGTATGGAACTTTTTGGGTAACTTAATTACACCAAGTTTTCAATCTAGAATACTACGGTTCCTATCTTCCTATTTCTATCCGTGCTTGCACCGGAGTAGTTATAGCTCAACACTCAACATTGGATGGACCAAAACAGGAGTTTTTGATCCAACCTCCATAGTAGGCTGGTTCCTTGTCAACTTAGCAGGTTTTTGACATAATTATGCTCACTTAGGGTTTGGATTTTAGGGTAAGAGAAGGTTAGGGTTAGAGAGATGTAGATAACAATGGATGGATAGGTTAACAACATTGCACCATCATAAAAAGCTCCCAAAAAACCATATTAAAGGACATACACTCATATCAACATTTATCTCACAATAGATCGTTTCATATATTAAAACATAACAGAGAAATGTTATAGAAAGCAATTTCAATACCGAGGGACATAATCCAAATAACAAGGGAATTCACCAAACACTCAGATTTTATAGAAATATACTTTCCAATAACACAGAACAAACTCAAGAAGATTTCAATTACTCACAACGACTAGTAACCAAAACAAGCACAAACTAACCATCTAAGTATTTACAAAAATACAATTATGAAATTTGAACCTTTGACATCAAGGGGAAGATCAATGTATTTGCTCCTTTCATTCGACTCTTCAAGAATATTTACAATAGCACAGACAAACACGCTAGAGTCGACCCTTCAAAATGAGGGTTAGACCTCTACTTATAGTTTTCTTATTACAATAATCAAGAAACAATACACATAATATTGTTACAATAGTACAACAAAGATCTTAGCTAGTATCAGCTCATTGGTCCGTCCTCCAAAAAATACGTTGAAAGAAAATCCGCCATGACAACTCGAGGTCTCTACAACTGTTGATCGTTGAGTGGGATGAATCTACGAGTGTTAAAGATCACGTATTTTTGTCTATCCTTCTTGGGAGTGAATTACCATCAACGATATGTAATTGCCTCTGGTTTGATCTTCTTGGAAACCCTTGCTTCATCTCTGGACTATTACAATTTTGATACAACAATATTTTAAAACAACCAAGATTTGGTAGCTTAATCTCAACCATCGATCTTCTTCATCACACGATTTAGATTCAATCTGACATAAGCTAAATGCTAATCTACTTTAAAAATGATGACGTCCTCTTTCTTATCAAGAACATCAGAATATCTAATCCGAACCTCTGAACCTTGAATCCGCTCTGGGATATTAATATTTAGTATTATATGCTTCAATCTGAGTCTGGAGCTAGTCACGTACTTCTTCGATCATGAATTTGTGCTTTCATTATTTCGTTGACCCATCTTATCTTCATTCTGGAAAGGGAAAACTTGTCCATTCCACACTTTTCCACCACTAATGTCATCATCTCTTAGGAACTTTTGCGGATTTTGAAATTTGAATCATCCTAGAGTCGAAAAAAAAGGACCTTCCCAAAATCACCATTTGCACTTTTTCACTACTGACGTCATCATTTCTTAGGAACTTTTACGGATTTGAGATATCTCTTCATTCTGGAGTGGAGTAAAGTCACCAATAATCTCTCCAAATAAGAAAAATTGACTAACTCTTGGCAATTCATATCTTCTAACCCAGTCTTGGATAAAAGCATACTGCAAGGTTTGCAGAATGATGATTTTGTCACTTAGTCAAATTTGTACAAAATTTTACTAAGTATGTGGCCATTTTGGACCTACATTCTGGCACCTCCTGGGTGGATTTGCTTACAAATCCAATTGAATCCAGAGTCTTATTCATTGGGCCTTAGGATTCAAAACAAGACTTATCTTTAAAGATATGTTTTAAGGAATAATTTCTATACAAACATTACCCTCTGAAAGCTCAAATTTTGCCTAGAGGGTAAAGGTTCATATTAAAACCATGCAAAAAACATCATAGAACTCACTTGTTCCACTAGAGACTGCATCCATAATATCAATATTACTAATGCCTTATACATAACTCTACTCTTATATAAGGCTTTATTTCAAAAAAACACTTCAAAAAAATGGTTGCGTTGTAGACTCATGCCTTTATTACTTGTTTCTGACAATTGTCAGAGAAAAAAAGGAAATACAAAACTGATGTATTAAGAACACAAAAAACATGCATATGTACAAACAGAAATGAAATAATTAAGTGTGAGCCCCTCTTGGACCTAGAGTTGCTCAATATTATTTTCATTCTTCTATAGCCTCTTCATCATCACCTTCTATAGCCTCTTCCTTATCACCTTCTCCCGGAGCCTGTAGTATATGATTATCTTCATCGGAGGTGTACCCAAATACTTGGACCATTGATTCCAAAGATCGAAGAGCTTGTTTCTAGGCTTTGCTCGAGGTTTGATGTCTACTCAAGCTCTTATAAACATATTGTAGTTCCCCAACATCCTCATAATTAGCAACATTACCTCTTGTCACCAGATCTTCCATGAGATCCCTTAAGCATGTGTAACTCATAATTAATTTGATAGCTTGTTCTTGGGATAGTGGCTCTTCTAATGAATCAATTTTAGCTTCATATTGTAGGTTCTCCTTTATGATTTGATGAGCTTATTCCACAGATAACAAGCTATGATCCTCCTTCTAGAGCCCTTTGAAACCAACATGAACCATCTCCTCATTTATTTCAATAATATCTTTAATTCCCCTGTCCATCCTGTCAAACAACAAACGGGCTCTCTAAAACGTACGCGCTTTTTCACCACTATCTTGAGGCTACCCCGTCTAGATTCCATTATTTATTAAAATTGGTTTAGTAGCATCATTGATCCTACTACCAACCAACCTGTACATTTGTTCTACCAGAATCACCATAGGTTGTAACTCTCCAGTGATTTGATCTAAATCCTTTTGAATGGTAGATAATAATTGGCTAGCATCCTTCAAGTAGTCGATTATGAGTTGAAGACCTGAACATTTTTCTTGAACTTTAGAAAACAACTCTGTTTTACCTTTCAAATTATCTTTGGGGAAAATCCTAGAGACTTGGCTTTCTCAATCTAAAATGATGTTTCAAATTTTGAATTTCTTTTTCTGATCCTCATTCGCCCTTTTTTGTTCTTCTCTAATATTTCAACTCATTAGCCTTTTGAAATATTTCCTGCCAATCTTAGACTCTTTCTTAAAACTTTCTACTTATTTATCATTGAGGCTCTTCTTAAGCTTTTCAACCTATTTTTTTCAACTTTTCTACCTTATATTTTTCTATATCATTCTTCACATAAAAGGTATCTAAGTGAGCTTTGGCCATCCCTAACCTCATCTTTGAAGCTTGTCAATATCTTCTATGATTTCCTCTACTTTATAATCTTGACATATCATTTCATTTTCAGTTTGCTTACTTACTGAAATCAAAGACCTTGAAACCCTTTGCCTAGTGATAGGGGTTAACATACATACTTTTCCTTGTCACAGCCATTCTTCGCTTGTAGCTTCTGCCCAATAGTCATTTATGCTCCGATTTGGTCCTGTTTTTTGATAAAAAAATAGACCTTGAAACATCTGCAACCAAAGGAGATAATGGCATAAAAAATATAAGGGTGGACTAACTTGTTGTTGATGGTGCTGGAGATGCATTGATAGTATCTCTTAAATGGTAGATTTTGTGACTATTTAGCGAGACAGAGGTAAATTTGAAACAAGGAAAAATGACAGTAGAAGGGATGGATGAACTTGGAACATTGTCCCATGGAGTGGTAGTAATAAAATAGATGAGGATGCAACAATGGTGGATATTGAAGTGGATATATCGAAGTGGAATGTGGGTTTGGAGGAGATGTGACACAATAGAACCGAATGGTACCTCCACAGCTATTGTTGGGATGAGGGAAGAACCTGTGGAGATGGAGGAAGGTAAATTTACCACATTCTCTTGACTAGAAAGGGAGGGGAAATCCTTTGGGGGTTCATGGATAAGTGAGAAGGAGGAAGAGGATTAGAAACCATACCTTCACCTACATGTGTAGGGTCTTTCTTGTTAGTTTTTTTTCTATGTTGTTATTCTTGTTCAACTAACCCTTCTATATTAAAAGCAGCTACCTCTTCAAAAATTTCCTCCATACTCATCTTCTGCCTTTTGGAAAGCTCTCTCCCTTATGTATTCGGGGTTCTCTTAGCCCTTTTATGAACTAATTGGAAAGCATCCATCTCATCTCTGGAATCTTCTTTTGATAAATCTCCTTGTACTTCGCCAGGAAGTAATGTTTGTTCAGTAATGGATTGTGGCTTAGATGATATTGCAAGAGCAAAAGAAAGCATCCTGAACCCAAAACTCTTATCCTTCTTCTTCCAAATAATATCTTTATCCCGAGACTACACCCCTAGAGCTAAAAGTGTAGGCCTAGATCTTATTTCAATAACAGGGTTACTAACAACCTTTTCTTTAGAATACCTCATTTTGCTCATCATCCTAGCTCCTTTAGGGAATTTCTTCACCTGCTCAGAAGTAGGACTGAAGGTTCTCAATACTCCAGTGGTTGCTAAAGAAGCATTTTGATTTGTAGAATGTTGGGAGAGATTCGGAATCCCCTGGGGATTTTCAACCATTAATACAATGTGCCTCACATCCTTTAGCTCCCAAGTATCAATACCCTCATCATATCTTTTTGAAAACTCTTTATCAAATTTTATTCCAAATTTAGATTCAACTTTCCCAATTTCAACTCTCATACACCACCAATCCATAATCTTGGCATCCTCCCATGGTCCCTTAAAATCCCTCCTCTTCTACTTCTTCTATAACTTCCTTTTTATACGGCATTTCTTTTTCTTTGCCGACTTTGACTTGGAGGAGAGCCTACTTTTTCTTTTGTTTCGACTTTAATCTTGTCGATCATATCCTCTGTAATCTTATACTAAAGTTTGTGGTTCGGATCAAAATTCCTTCCATCCTCTCATAAAAATCCAACCATGGAGGTAACCGAGTCCATATTGAAGACATTCCACTCTAAAAAGAGTAGTCCTATCATTATTTCTTCCCCCAAAAAGAGCCCGGGCCTTTCTCAAATTTGGGCCTTATCTCCATTTATGGGTTTATTTTTCGTGGTGAAAATACCATCAAGATCATAACCCACTTCTTACGAATATAAAAGTAGACCTAACCTATCTGGTATGGGTCAATTTGTTGACTTCCATTATTAGTAATGGTGATATCTCTCAAGGTGCAAGTGGGAAAGAAAAGACTTACTTTTTGTCTCCCCGAACCATATTTTTGGAGTAAATGTCTCTTCTCGCCTCAAAATATTCAAAGTAAAGAGTCTCTTCCGTGACAAAGTGGGGGCAAAGAAAATGTTTACCCATGAAACCATATAATCTGATGGCGAATGGTCCTCTTCCTTAAAAATACCAAGTCCCCTTCCTCTCGCATCTTTATTCCTCCTTAAGTCTCTTTGGCCAAGGGTGGAGAATCCGGGGAAATTTTTAGGTACATTATTTTGAGGAGTCGGTCCAAGAATTTAAATGAACCTATAGTGAGACTCACCCTCTTATTAAATGGTTTGTACAACAGTAAACTTCGATAGTTCTCCTTTATTAATATTATCCTTGACTAGAATCCATGGCATTTATCTTATCATAGCATAAAACATCCCTAAGTAAGCTTGAGAAATGCCTAAAGCTAGGAGCTTTGAGCTCCCTCTTAAATGCTTTTACTAGCTTTTCATGTATTCTTTTTTGGCCAGAGTCAATGTGGATACTAAAGTAGAAATAAATCATCCTTATCCCTTTCTTTATCGCCTTCTTTTTCATACATCCTTTCATTAGAGACAGTGCTGCAATGGGGGCAATTTTTCCAACCATGAACCTATTCATTGGATTCCAAACCTCCATGAAGCAACATAGTAGAAAAGAATGAGGGTTACAATTTTTTTTTATAGAAATAAAAGACCCTACAAAGTAACTCTCTCCCTCTAGGGTTTGGGTATTCGACTCATAAACCCAATTCCTAATGACTCATCGTCATTTGCCCGCTTCTTTGTGGAATAAAACCAATTTGTTCAATAATTCTAAAGAGGTTTTGTAAATTTACAGTGGGTCAGACTCCAAGGAAAAAATCTGTGGAGAGAAAGAGGTAGTGATTATAAAAAGGGTCTCACCCTTGCAGGTTTTTACTACCTTGGCTAGCGGGTCGTAGAATTTAACTATTGTAGCTATCAACTAAGACATAGGTGAGAATGGAATTATTAAATATAAATGATAGATAAGAAAGGATGGAGCATCTACCTTCCATCGATAAAGCAGTCGTTATTTTTGTATTTGTCATTCACACTCTTTCTTAGTATCGTCCTTTTAGTGATGGTCATCACCGTGTTCGCTCACCTCTTAAACATCAAGGGTAAAAACCGGTGTCCTGTCGTCTAGAGTTTTAAATTCCAGAACGTCTTGTAGGGGCTCTTTGGGTGATTTGTTGGGAGCCATCTTTCTGTAATAGGACTTTGCACATTCGGAATAGAGAGGGAGAAATTTAGAATGTTGCTTATGTTCAGCTACAACCTCATGGTGACTAAATGAACTCCTGCATAAGACTTGCATTCTCTTTATCTCCTGATTGTGCATATTGTCCGCCATAAATGTTTCTATTGATGATATCTTTGTTGGCACACTTCACCATCCTTCAATTATTTATTTGGTGGCTCAAAGGTGACATCTTATTTCCTTATTGGTCAAATTTTGGGGCAATTGTTTACTAACTCATTGCATCCCTTTGGCTACTTTTGTTCATGTATCAGTTTGTTGGAATTAAATGTTAAGCACCTTTAGCCTCCATGTGTTATTGGGACTTGTTGTTTTGACTTTGGCTTGATTTCACCTAGTGTCTTAAGAAACTCTTGTGCTTTTACTTGAAGTTTTAACAAGTCACACACTACTTTGATTTTGTTTCAGCTATTTCTAGCTTTGAAAGGTTCTCGGATTAGCACCATTCTTTGTCCTTCTTTATGCAGGATAAAAACTAATAGACCACTCCACAAAAATCTAGATTTAACCATGTGGACTTGAGAGTGGAATGCCATTTTAAGAGTACTCAGCACCATGTGTGGAATGGAACATTACCATGCATTTTGCCAACACTTAATCATTTCTTTATAAAATTTCTTCTCTATATTTATTTTTTTACATTTCTTTGAAATTTCAATTAATTGCTAAAGTTTAGAAATAAAATAAAATAGAAAGTGCAGAAAGGAAGGGGAAAATATTTGTACAAGTGTATATACATATGCCACAATGAGCTTACTTTCATATAGTAGAGCTTAAGGTGGAAATCATTTAATGAATTGGTTGCTGTTATTTCTCTGATCCTTAAACTAAACACATTAGTCTCTTTAGCTTCCACTATTTCGAAAGGACTCAATCCCCAAAAGGAATAAAAATTTTCACATTTGCCTGGTTTTGCCTCGTCAACATCCACCCGAGAACTGAGTCTCCAACTTGGAGTTTTCTGAACCTATCCTTTTTATCAAACCATTATTTAATGTCTGATGTGTTCTTTTGAAAATGATCATATGCTTGAGTCCTACTCTCTTCCAATCACAACAAGTATGCCAACCTTGTTTTAACTAGACCATCCTCTAATTCTTCTTCTGTACTAACAAACTTAAGTGCTAGGATCTCTAAGTGAATCGGAAATACCACCTATTTTTCATATACCAGTGCATAAGGAAACAATTTAATGGAATTTTTAATAGTAATCATGTCTGCCCATAGAGCATGGTTGAGAAACAGGTTCCAACTCCTTTTGTTACCTTCCAAATATTTTCTCAAACCTTAAGGTTAGGTTTTATTGGTAGATTCCCATAAGACCATTACTTGTGATATTAATTTGAAGTTTTGTTAAGAGCCATGCCACTTGGCCGGCTAACCAATGTACTGGCTCCTGGTGAAAGAAGGGCCATTATTATTAATAAAAGTTTTAGGGATTCCAACATAGAAATCAACTTCATAAAGCGATCACAACTTTCTGGTATGCCTTCTTTGTAATAGAAATTATTTCTACCCATCTTGTAAGATAATCCGTAGCCGTCGAAGATAAACTTGTGCTCGCCTAAGAATTAGGATTTATCGTTCCTATAAAATCTAATCCCATTGTTGGAAAGGCTTTTCACTTGAATAGTGGTCATGGGAGAGGTAACATTTCCCGTTCTTCCAACATACCTCTCATACTTACTTATAAGCCTGGTAACTTAAAAGCATCATTGAACATAGTAGGCCAAAAAGAACAAGCACAGTATCGTCAAAGCCACCTTTTCCTGAGCCATAACCACCTACTGATCCTCCATGAAATTATTCAATGAATCTTTTTTGTTGGTCCTTCTTCAAACATTTCAAGAGAATACCATCCAATTTTCTTTGAACAACCCTTCAGGTAGTACTACATATTTTAGAGCATGAAGTCTATACTTCCTTGAGAAGAACTATCATGTAAATATCTTAATTTGGAAATACTTGGTTATTCGTTCAATCCAACCGAATCTAGAGTGTGTACAATATCTATTTGATCTTCTTCCTCGTTATCCCGACAAGCGGTCATTTTTGCCAATGCTCAAGCATATCCACAATCTTGGCACAAGGCTCTACTTCTTACCACTGTAGGACATATATCCACATCATATTCTTGGATCTTAGTAATCAACTATCCTTTTATCTCCCAAGTCACCTTGTAAAATAAAATTTCTATATCTAGATGTGAACCACATATACCAAGGTTTGGTTCCTTGCATCAAATATTGTTCAAACTTTAGTGACTTCATTACAAATGAGCTACTTGTATTTTTAATAAAGTTAGGTATTTTACCCGGAGGCACTGCAAATTCTGACCCCAAAAGAACACACGTGCTCATCCCTCGGCCATGTCCTCTTCCTGTGAGTGCAATTTAGGCATAGCTTTCTTCTGTACCCATAAGCATAGAGAATAAATTTTTTATTGAAATTATGATTTACCAAGAATTAGGTTGTTGCAATATATTGCTTGATGATCTCAAAAAGTTGTTTCCTAACCTCTACCCACTGAAATCTACCTTTTTCTTGGAGTAGGTTCATATATAGGCCTCACTTTTTGTGTAAAATTAGGTAAAATGGAATTTCCACGTAAAATTGATTTGACCCAAGAAATAATTGCAAGGTATTCTCGATTAGTAGGCAAAGGAACAGCTAGACCTATGTTCTTAATTTCTTTTGAATATATGCACAGCCTTCCCTGAGAATACATGGTCAATAGTTTTGCCTCATGTGGCTAGCAGAACAATGACTTCTTAGGATTAAGGAGATACCAAATTCTGTATTTTGAAAACTCGTTCCAAATGAGATAGGATGATCATTAATACATGATAAAGACTGTCATGTCATCTAGGTAAATCAAAATAATTTTATTGATAAGTGTACCAAATGCATAAGTCCATGGCCTCAAAATGTACCTCCGGCATTAGACATCCCAAAGGCAGCCTTCCACAGGCAAATGTACTCCTCATTTGTGTGAATGTTACTCTTTGTATTGGTCTTTGTATTTTACCCAAATTTGCTTGTATCTATAATCCATCCAATAGTGAGAATATCGCTTTCTTGAAACAAGAATCAGGCTATCTAGTCAATTTTAGAGGAGAGGGGGTAGTGATCCCTCGTGAGGGATGCTTGATTCGTACTTCTAAAATTCTACACATAGATGTATAGTCTCATTCTTATTTCTTATGTGGGCATCAATTATTATCTTAAGTGAATGTTTATTGGATATATTGTCCTAGAATTCCGTAGTTTAGAGTTCCTCTCTCATAATGGCTTCTATCCTCAGATTGATAGGCCTCTTTTTTTGTCGAAATGGTTTAGCATCAGGTTCTAACTTGATAGTATGGTAGATAATATTTTTGTCATACACCTTAAGGTATTCATATGACCAAGCTATAATATCTTGGTATTTTAAGCATAAAGCTTTAATCTCCTCCTCGTTTCCTGTGTGAACACTGGATCCCAACATTGAGCTTCTTTCCTATTCCAACCTCCACTTCTTTATAGATCTTTTTATCGACTTTCATAGCTCCAACCTTATTTCTATATTCATTATCAAATAGACTTTCAAGGGTGACCAATCCACTTGGGATATGATTATTTCTTAGTTGGAGGAAGTCTTTCCGATCTATTTCTCCAAGTCTTCCTATTGGACAAATTTGAGGAAGTACATGTGCTTCTATTATCATAAAAACGAGAATTTGTTCATCACTTTCAGTGTTGCCATAATATCTCGCTTGTCCTGCAATCGGTAGGTCTAAAAACCATTTTAATTTCCCTTGGTCTTCATAGTTCCAAAAAATCACAAGAGGATTGAAATTAGCTCCCTTGATTGACAAATAATCTACTATGATTCTTCTCTAGGAATAAAACTTTGATTCATACATAAAATGAACCATTAGGTCCCATACCCTATTTCTCGTAAGCAAATAACAGGTGATTACCGCTGCACTTATTCCTTACCCGATGGATTAATAACTAGAATCACCATATGTTCAAAATCTTGATGTCCATGCTTTCTACTTGCATCAATCTGAGGCACAAAGCCTCGTATTTCATAGCATTGTTGGTACATGACCATGTAAGTCTATAAGAAAAATTTTGTATCCCTTCATACTACGATTGTAGAACCACATCAAATTTCTCAAGACCGTTTTCACATTTAGCACCAACAAATGCATAACCTATGTTTCTTTGTTTGTTAGGGATTGATTTTGTGTTAGTAGGATTTTATTTTCTAGTCCAGCCTTGATATTGTATGTACCTATACCATTTCCAAATTGATTATAGTATTCTCCTTAAAGCAACCTATCTTCAATGTCTAGCTCTTCAATGTTTTCCACTAGCTCAAATTCATTTATAGGATTAATATTGCACAAATCCTCTTCAATTTTTTCAATATGATAAGCAACTAGTTTCTCAGGTATTATCCTTATCCTTTTTACTTTGAAAGGGATTACCATGCTAGAATAATCCATGTGCATACATCCTCCTAGTTTTGCAATAAATTCTCTTGAGATGCATAACCCAAAATAAGGTTCCAAATCCACCACCACTATTTCCTGCTCCACTGTTACCTTAGGAGATCTATGCAACCTCATCAACATATCTTTAATAATTCTCAATATTTTGACAGTGTCCGGCACTGCAAAACACTAGACAATAATGTATATTCTGCATACCCATTTCTTCATGTACGCATTAGGCATAATTGTATGCTGATGCTCCCCAATCAATCATACAATTTTAGACTACCCATACTTCCATTCTTAAGTGATATGTAGAAAGGGGATATTGCTCTTTAGAACAACAAAGCCGTTTTCTCTCTTTTTCGTGTATACCAAGTATGGTGGTGGCTGGTCCGTTCTCGGGGATTTTTACGAGGGAAGCTTTGCTAGATAAAAAAAAAGCAATGGCATAGGGCTAGATTTTCGCAGGGAATCCTTTCATCTCCTCAATGTTGTACTCGCACTTGGTCATGGATAGTCTTTCACTCTTCATCCGTCTACCATTTCCATTTTGTATTGTTGGTCACCTCTAATATTTATCTTTTGCAATATTAGAGGGGAATCTAGGCCTTTATTGATCCTCACCCTTTTGTCTCCTTTTGTTTCTCTTTCAAGATTTTTAGGGAGAGTATCTATCTTCTCCTTCCCCCTAACTTTAGGGATAGGAAAAGTGTCAATGATTTGATGTGGAGAGTCATATTTCTTTTGAGAATGGACCTAGAATTTTCCCATCCTCTGGGGGTCTACTTGTAATGCTTTCTTTCCAGATCTTGTCATAATAACAATTGGGATTTCTTCATCCAACTATTTCTTCCACCATGATCCGATCAAGGTGCCATAACATATTAACTCCTCCCCTTATGATTCTTTCAACTTGATATATAGCTTGTTGAACATTGTGTTGATAAATTACACAAGATTGTGAGTCATGGGGGTCATTGCATACCAAACATCAAAAATTTGCAAGAGTGGTATCTTCTGAACACTCTGACTCCTCTTGCATACCAAACATCAAACATATTCACCCTAACCCTAATACTATTACTAGGACCAGGCCTTTGATCTTTGTTTGCATATGAGAATCTCCTCTTCTATGACCTTTCCTGATCTCTCTTTTCCATTTAATTCATTCTATTACTCAGAGTTTTCATGGTATTTTGTACATCCATAATAGCAAACAATTCTTGAGAAGGTTGAGAAGGAAGGGGAGGAAAATGAGTTATGGAGGATACATTCTTAGATTGAGGAATCAAATTCATTTGCAACAATGGAGATGGTAAATAAAGGGGGTCCATGGAGGACTTTGTGGATTGCTCATGGCCACTATTGGTTTCTGAGTTATAGAAGAATATAGTTTTTGTGGGGAATTCCTTCCCACACATTGATTAGGATATTTTTATATGGACTTAACGCATTATAAACTTGGGGAAAGGTTTCTACTCTATATTGTTGTATCTACAGACCTAATTCTGATCCTAGGGCACGTATATAATATATATAAACCAAACATACAACTGTTCTAGTAGTGGGAGGAATTCTCTTCCATGTTCTACTAAATCTCAAATTGAAGTCTGAGATAGTTTCTTGTTGGGTTTTTGTATTACCGTAAACCAATTCGAAAGAGGGAAAAAGTATCATGAGATTCATTAAATTCTATGAATGGCTCACCCAAATATTTCCATGAAGTGAGGAATTATATTCAAATTTTTGAACCAATGCAATATCTTTCTGTCAAAGTAATAGTGGCTAGAATTTTGACAATAATATTTCTTTCTTTTATGTTGTGGATTTCTCGCCACAATTTATGGGGTCTTGGTAGTGCTCATAAGCTATTTTCCCAAATCCATCACACGTTAAAGGTATTTTAGATAGCCTAGGAATGACATCCATTTGTGCTAATCTAAGGCTCACTTGAATCCCGGCTATGGTACTTTTGAAGTGGTCGATTAGGTTTTTGCTACTATGTGCCATGTTTCTAGTTGTATGTCTTCTTAGGGGAACTATTGGGTTTTCTTCCAGAAGCTCTTATTCTTGAATAAAATATTGATCCAAACTTTTGATAACAATAACCCCTCTCTGAGGTAACTCATAATGAAAGAAAGAATTCATATTTTTCATCTTGAAATAATTGTATATATGAAAGGGTACCGTCCACAACACTTTTCAGGGTCTTCTAACCAGGGAGTTGCCAAGTGAACTTTATTTTCTCCGCTAACAAGGTCAATATAATTCAACCAATCTTGATTCCTTCGGGTTGAGATAACAATAACTCTTTTTATGGATTTTGTGTTCATTGTGAACCTGCACCACCTGGCATGCCAAAACTCATGGGGGCAATCAACTGTGCACCTTCTCCTGAAGTTTTCAATGAATTATGACAAGCTTATCTTCAGTTTTTGTCTAGATTGCACCTATGAAATGTAGGGCTCACACCAAATTAGATGGACCAAAATAGGAGTTTGATTCAACTCTAGGAGTAGATTGGTTCCCTTGTCAATCTAAAAAGTTGTTGACACAATTATGCCCAGTCAGGGTTTGGAGGTTAGGCAGAGAATATCAACAGAGATGAGATAATAGCAGATGATAGGTTAAAAACATTACAAACATCACAAAAAGTTCTTCAAAACCATATTAAGGATATATACTTAGATTAATATTTAATGGTAGTGATTCATTTTACATATTAAAGTAAGCAACAACAAAATGTTATAGAAAGCAATTTAACACTGTTAATGACAATCCAAATATCGGACCACCTAACATCAGATTCTTCAGTAAATATACTTTAACAACATAGAATGAAATCAAAGAAGATTTAATTACTCATAATAGCAATCCAAACAGTAACAAACTAACAATCTAAGTACTACTAAATGCAACCATGAACTCTAATCTATGATAACACAAGAGAATGCAAACTTGAGGCGAATATCACCATTGCCCTTCTATTCAACTCTCTTTCAGAATATTTCACAATAGCACAACCAAAACATTTAGAGACTACCCTTCAAAATAAGGGTTCAACCTTCACTTTCATAGTTTCCTTATTACAATAATCAAAGAATAACATAATAATTCGTTACAATAGTACAACAAAAGATCTTAGCTTGTGCATCATCTCTTGGGTCATTCCACTGGGAAATCCTGCTGAAAGAAAATCCACCATGATAGCTCGGGGTCTCACACCCACTCATCATTCAGTCCCGGAACTCAAGCTTTAAAGATCACACATTTTTGTAGATCTCTTGGAGTGAATCACTATTGTAGATCTCTCAGAATCGCCTTGGTTTGATCTTCTTTGGAAACCCTCGACAGCCATCTCCTCGCATAGACTTCAATTTTGATACAACAATGTCTTTAAAACAACCAATATTTGTCAACTTAACCTCAACCGTCGATCTTCGTCATCACACAATTTAGATTCAATTCGACATAAGCTAAATGCCAATATGCTTTAAAAATGATGAGGTCCTATTTCTTACCAGGAACATCATAATCTCCAATCTGGACCTCTAAACCTCGAATCTGCTCTAGGATATTAATCTTCAGTATTATATCCTTCAATCCGGGTCCAGAGCTAGTCACATACTTCTTCGGTTGTGAATCCAAGCTTTCATTATTCCACCGCCCCATCTTATCTTCATTCTAAAAACGAAAAACTTGTCCATTTTGGAATCGTCATTTTGCACTTTTCCACCGTTGATGTCATCATCTCTTAGGAACTTTTGCAGATTTTGAAATTTGAATCATCCTAGAGTCGAAAACAAAAAGGACCTTCCTGGAATCGCCATTCCACACTTTTTTGCTACTGATGTCATCATTTCTTAGGAACTTTTACGATTTGAGAAATCTCTTCATTCCGGGGTCAAGTAAAGTCACCTCAAATCTACCCAAACAAGAAAACTGGACCAATTCATGTATCTTATCTTCTCGCCGACAATGGTTTTGAGCAAAAGCATAATCGTAAGGTTCGCGAAATGATTATTTTGTTACTTAGCCAAATTTGTGCCAAAATTTTACTAAGTATGTGGCCATTTTGGGCCTATAGAACTTTTATGCAGGAGACTTTGACAGTGGTGGCCATTGAAAAGAGTCCACAACAAGGGCTCAATACATAATTTTAGACGTTCTATAAAATCCCTCTCTTAGCCTATCAATTTTCTATTTGGCAAAAGACCGTATTTTGTGTACGAAGGTAGGAGATGTGGTCTCTACAGACTCCATTTACAGTAGCTCCTGTTCGTGTCCTTGTTCATCTTCTCTTGTTCGAAATTTGCTACAATTTTCCTTTGCTCTTATAAATATCCTCGGGGTTAGGATTTATATTTCCGGATTTACGTTTTCATTTTTGGATTTCTAAGCATTTATCCT